>JAMQGT020014317.1:0-19245 GCA_024447675.2 Pterophyllum scalare
ATGTAGCTCAACAATAACACATTTACTGCACACTGAATCAGCCTCCGTGTTTGCCTGACACAACGAGGTCTGCTACACCTGCTGCCTGAATTATTTTCATTTACTGTAAGCACCTCCCACTAACACACCTGCTGTGCTCAGAAAGTCCCGTGCTCCTCACAGGAACAGGTTTTTACCTTATTTGCTTACAGAGGCAGAGCTCTGTCCTCTCTCAAACACTTCCTGGTTCAGACTAAAAAAATGCTGCAGGATTTAAACTTTATCGACTCATTCTCGGCCTTTCTATAAGAACAGGCTCAGACAGGGTTTCACTTTAACTCAGTGACAATGTTTCTGTGTTACATGTTTGTACATGCAGAGGGTTCATTCACACATCTATGTTTTATTTTCTCTGGACTGATTCCAGATCTGATCAAAGCTACACTGATGGGGTCCACAGATAAGAGTTTTCTTTCCCTTTCCTGACTGCTCTTTATTTCCATGGCAAATAGACACCGAAAAATAATAAATAAGACATCAGATACCAATACATGTTAAAACTTTATTAACAAAAGAAAATTCATTTAAAATTTGAAAGCAGCAGAAAATGAGCAGATGTTGCACACAATGAAATATCTTCAAAATCCTCTTTAAACTGAAGTAACTAGCACACTGAGTGTGTTTGAAAGGAAAACTTTACAAATGATCAAATGTGCAGAATCAGAAGGAAATCTGTGGCTGCTTCCTCACACTTTATAAACTCCCTGAGAAGCCTTTCATGAGCAGCTTCAGACAGATTTTATGTTACACAATCAAACACATTGTTTTATTCACAGTTATCAGCTCAGCTAACTGCTCCAGTGCAGCCTGCACTTCACCCCCCCCCCCACACACACACACTGTACACAACCTCCATCAGACACTATACACCCAGAGGTTAAAGCTTGAGAGATGATGTGATGCAGCTCGATCTGTTGATAAAGTCACATATATGTTTCTTGTCAGGTTATTTTTAGTCAGGATTTATAGTAGTGATCTTTACATAACTTGTATAAAACTCTGCAAAACACCTCCAAATCATTCTCTCTTAATGCAAATAAATTCACATACTGAAAATGTTCACATTTCATAATCCATCCATGTCCAAAACGGGTGAAAAACAACTGCAGTTTCAACAACATAATCTCCTTTTTCACATTATTATTGCTGCAGTACATCACAGAAACCTGCTTGCACAGCTCAGGCTGAACCACACTCTGACTAACAAATCAACCTTCCTGCTGTTTAATGGAAAAATATACTAAACAGCACCTGATTGAATCTATGAGTTATCCATCAGGTTTATCTAATAAATCAATGACTCACATATCTGGCTCGGATTAAATATATAGTTCAGACTTTTGTGGTGCGATTAATTCTTAAGTATAAAACTCAGTGAACAGTCCAACATTTATGCCTTATTTACAACTTTCACATTGTTCAAAACATCCTCTGAGCCCGTTCTGACCTCAGGCCTAAATTTGGCACAAAGAGAGTGACCTCTGTGCTCGGCAGTATTTAAAGCCTCATTTTAACTCCTTGTTTTTTGGCCTGAAAAATTAAATTAATTAAAAAATAAATATCAGAATTTAAAAGGAGAATACAATAACAGAAATATAACATTCAGACTGGTAAATATTTATATACAGTATTTACAGTAGCTGTGTGTTAGTGGTTGAAAAACAGGGCAGCATGTATGCTGTAAATATAGAAAATTTATTTAGTTGTGAAAAGATTTCCTGAAGTTGGATAAATTATTACACTGGATTTTTTTTTTTACTGTTTATGAAATCATCTATGAGGTAATAAAATAACTGTAAGAACACAGAAACAGATCTGGGATCAGAATTATTAATGAATGAGGACATTTGCTGGTATGATGAGCAGTGAGATCAGATAATCACAACAAAACCAGATCTTAGTGTTGCTGCCAAATTCCACTTTGACTCCATCATTAATGTTGCTCTGTGAACTCTGACCTTCAGTTACTGTGAATGTTGAACTGGCTGCTGAGAACCTGGAACAGCAGCAGGACTCACAGCTCAGTTATGGAGCTGCTGGAAGCATTTCAATGTTCTCATCTGGAGGAGGCTGATCATCTGTTCTTGATTGATTTAGACGTTTGTTGTAGATCAGAAAACAAACAACAACAACAACAACAACAACAAGCAGCAGACTGAGGACTGACACACCAGCTATCAGTCCAACACAGTCGCACTTCTCTCCTCCATCTCCACTTTGTCCTCCTGTGGACCTGCAGGTAGAAAGAGGTGTGAGGTGTCAGCTGTCAGGTAGGTGATGAGTGAAGAACAGAACAGAATCCATTTCCTCTTCAAACTGCTGTCAGACATTATCTACTGCACTCTGATCACATCACTCAGACCAGCTGCTTTCTACAAAGTCTCATCAACAACATCTTTAGAAACAAACATCAACAACCAGGAAGCAGCTTCACCTCTGATCACAGACACACTGAACTCTGCTCACTCACCTGGAGGAGGAGCAACTACCAGGTTGGTGCTGTTCATAAGCTGAGGGTCCTGTCTCCCATATCCAGCGTAACATTCATATATTCCAGCATCATTCATGGAGACATTGTTGATGATCACAGAGAGGTCTCCATCTTTCATCTGTGGATCTCTGAGCTTCACTTCGACCTTTAAAAGATGGAAGCTGGTAGTTTTCATAAGTGAGATTGTCTTTGATGTACAAAACATAAAGCTGCTTGTTGGTCGTTTTCCTGCTCTGACTGCAGGTCAGATTTTCTCCACCTTAACATTACAACATCAGCACCTCTGGTACCGTTACACTGCAGAGTGACGTTCTCTCCACGTTTGGACTGTTAACGGTTGATTTTCTAAAAGAGAGAGAAAGAATTATAACATTATTTTAATCCCATAACTCAAAATGTATTTTCACTTTAAACTGAACTTGCCACAGAGCAGATGATGAGATGATGCAGAGAAAATAAAATTCTCCATGTTGGTTCTGCTAACATATAAAACCAGACTGTATATAAAGATGATTGTAACATCTGA
Source organism: Pterophyllum scalare (assembly GCA_024447675.2). Classification (NCBI taxonomy): domain Eukaryota; kingdom Metazoa; phylum Chordata; class Actinopteri; order Cichliformes; family Cichlidae; genus Pterophyllum; species Pterophyllum scalare. Next base: position 3,057 of record JAMQGT020014317.1, read on the forward strand.
CAATGCTCAGCTGTTATTAATTATTATTGTTTTTTGTTTTCTGTTTTCATTATTTTATTTATCTTTTGACAAAATATATCCATAATGATGTCCCTGCACTGCAGCCTTGAGCTTTTTGACATAAGGTGAGTGAGCAGCATGTGAGCATGTAAATGCTCCTGACATTAACAGTCTGTACGATGTTTGATTGAACCCTCCTGAGACTCCACACATCTTCTGTATCCCAGATGGACACAGCCTTCATGATGAGGTTCTGCTATGAAGCCTCAAGCTGAGTGTTTTTGCTGCAGCCATTAAAGCCAAATCTGAAGAGTGAAGGTTTAATCTGACTGAAACTGTGCAAAGTGAAGCCCTAACAGGCTCAATATTTAGCAGCTCAGTGATGAAATCTGTTGTTTTGTATTTCACTCCACTGTGTTTGATTGTTTTTAATTAATTTGTGTATTTTGAAAGAGACAGGTCAGATCAGCTGATTAATAATAAAGCAGCACACTGATATGATCATAGTGAGAACCTGCAAACTCCACACAGAAAGGCCCAGACAGATGGTACATTCAAACAGCCACAGTGCTGCTGAAGCTCTAGTAAGCATTTAATTATTGTATATTTACACGAGTCTGCATTTCATAATAGCTGATGACCGTTATTATATATGATGAAAATCATGACTTCATTGTTCTTGTTGTGAGGATTAAACTTTCTCGTTTATTTTCTACTCTTAAACTCAGTGTGACTGAACTCTCAGTCCATTCATCTAACATTAGTTTCACTTTCTGTTTCATCGTGAGTGCTGACTTAGAAATACCCGCCAGATTAACTGGTGTGTAGAATTGAAAAAGAAAAAGAAAATAAATCAATAAAAAAATCTCTACTAATCTAATTTACTGCTAAACTGAAGTTTCCAAGGAGGATCCCGCTCGTTTAGTGACTTCTAACTCAAACACCAGCGAGACAGAAAGTCAGCAGCAGACAGCAGACATAAAAATTACATGAAATAAAAATTAAACTAAACCGTGAAGATGACCCGGAGTTTCTGAAGTGATCTAATATGTAACTTTTGTTTCATTTTACCATCACACCATTACCCACGTACCTACAATAACTCTACACCGACACACCGAGTTACAATAAGGAAATGAAATCGATCGAGGACACAAACACTGATCAGCTGCACATTGATCCAGTATAAGAAGTTCACAAACTCTAAAATCGCTCCCCGTGACCCTTTTTGTGTGCAGATAAATTAATACACACAGGTACACGCAGCTTACCTTTACAGTACAGATGTCCCAGCAAGCAGGACAAGAGCAACACCGATAAAGCTGATTTAAACATCCTTCTCTTTTTCTGCAGCGTTTTATTGTTGTTCCCGGTTGATATTGGACATCGGCTGTTGTTCAACGTTAACAGCAACTTTTCTTAGACAAACTTATGTTTTCGCTTCGGGTTTTTCTTCTTCTCTGGTCATTTAAAGGCTAACAGAAAATACCCGCACCCTTCTGCGTCAGTCACGCACGTACCTGGGAAGTCCTCTGAACCGTGGTAGCTCACGGTGTAACCTGACGCGCGCCTCTCGGGAAGCCAATAATAGCAAAATCCGTTTGTTACAGAAATTATATATTTTAAAAATCGCCGTTTAATGAGTCACTTAATTTAAACTTGAATCAGCCAATCTAAGAAGACCAAGTGCAGATCACATTTATTCTTCACAGATTCACTTTGATACAAAGTGTCTGCTTCATCTGGCCCACTTTATCTATTCGTTCATTTTCCAACCCGGTCTAAGACCAATAGTCACGAAATATAATCCACTGATTCGTAAACACGAATACTATTTTATTTTAATGTTACTCGGCACAATTTCTAACCTTCCAGAAATGCAGCGAGATAAAGTACAAACTGCCGTGAGACCGGGTTGTGAGACTGCACAACAAACAAAAAATAAACACAACACAGAAAGCAAGAGAAGTGAAATTGGAATAAAATACAGTTCTGCTCTAGTTAAATTAATAACACAATAAAAGCATTTAAATGCAATAATCTTAAATTCTTTCTCTTCCCACATGCACATATAAATGGCATTTACATGTGCATGTAAATAAAACATTTGAATAATTTATTTGTCTCTAGAAAGCATCAACACGTCAACTAAATAAAGGAGGTGAAATTTAAGATGTGTGCAATATTCCAGGAAGCATATATATATATATATATATATATATATATATATATTTTTAAACCTTTATTTTACCAAGTAAAAGTGTTTCAGAACTAGTTCTCATTTACTGGGTAAAAACAGGAATGAGGAGAAGAATAGATGAGTTAGCATAAAGGGAGAGAGGGGACATTAATGTGTGTGTGTGTGATTGTACGCATGTATGAATATATATATAGGAGAAAGTGTATGTGGGCATGTAAATCAGTGTGACCTGGGATGATCAACATGAGCTACAGTCAACTATAATCTGTTGAATTTTATGGTTGAAAGTAGTCAGAGATGTTAAAGTTGCAAGTTTGAAGGAGCTTCGTAAAGTGTTCCAGTCATTTGCTGCTGCAAAGCGAAAGGAGTTACAACCAAAAACAGTAGAGGGATTGAGAATGGTGAGTTTGATGTATTCACTTGACCTTGTGTGATATTTATTATGGGCTACATGAAGAAGAGATGACAGATAAGGTGGTGTCTTGCCCAGGATTGTCTTATAGATGAAGTGACACCAGTGATGGAGCCACTGGGTATGAAGGGAGGGCCAGCCCACCAGTTTATAGAGGTCACAGTGATGAGTGTGGAAAGGTGCATTGGTGGCAAAGTGGATAGGCTGAGTGAGGAAGAGTGTCCAGTTTTCTGAGAGCAGTGCTTGATGCCATTTTGTAGATGATGTCCCCATAGTCCAGAATTGGGAGTATTGTCATCTTGACAAGAGTGTGCCTGGCAGCATGAGTGAAGGAGGCTTTATTGCAGAAGAGGAAACCTAATCTGGCTTTGACTTTTGTCTGAAGATTGTTGATGTGTGTGGTGAAGGACAGAGATGAATCCAGCCAGATGCCTAGGTATTTGTAAGATTTAACATACTCCAAAGCTGTGCCATTGGCACAGCTAATCTTGGGGGAATTGGAGGCCTCATTTTTTTGATCAAAGATGATGCATTTGGTCTTACTGGTCTTAAGGTGGAGGTGGAGGTTGTGAAAGGACTGCTCTACAGAGGTGAGGCTGAGTTGAAGTGTAGATGCAGCAGAATGTAGTGAAGGCCCACTTGAGTATGGGATGGTGTCATCAGCATAAAGATGGATTTGGGAACTGCCAGCAGCTTTAACTACATCATTAATGTAGATGGAGATCAATGTTGGTCCCAAGATGGAACCCTGAGGCACACCTTTGGAGATAGTTAATGGGTCTGACAGGATGTTTCCTGTTTTTAGATGCTGGACACGGTCAGCTAGATAGCTGGAAAACCAGTCACAGCAGGTGGTGGACAGACCAGTGCTGGAAAGCCGACCTAAGAGGATCCTATGATCGACTGAATCAAAGGGTTTGGCAAGGTCAATGAACTCAGCTATGCAGATCATTTTGCTGTCTAATATAATAATGTCAATCAAGGACCTTCAGTGATAGCGGCCATACATCCATGTTTAGAACAAAAACCAGATTGAAAGTCAGACAGGATATTGTTTGAAACAAGGTAGTGGCTTTAGCTGTTTCTGAACCAGCCTCTCCAGGACTTTGGATAGGCATGGTAAAATGGAAATGGGTTGATAGCAGTTGGGGTCTGAGCTAGAGCCACCTTTGAAGAGGGGGAAAATCATGGCTGATTTCCAGTCCGAAGGAACGACAGAAAGCTGTAGAGACAGATTAAATATTCTTGTGACCGGAGCAGCAATGATGTGAGTGGATGCTTTTAAGAACGTGGGATCAGAGTCTGTCAAAGCCTGCAGATTTATTTGGGTCTATTTTAGTGAGTTCATCCAGCACTTCTGAGCTAGAGAGGAATTTAAAGGAGAAACCATATATTGCTGGAAAGGAAAGGCTGAGCATCAGGTAAGGCAGTAACTGGGCCTGGAATAGTTAATGTCATGGTCCTGGTCCTGTGGCCCAGTGTTTTCAGTTATTTTTCCCTGTTTTTTGATTCCTTGTTTTCTTTGGTCCCTGGTGTTTCCCCTGTGTCATGTTCTGCGTGTTCCTGGTCCTGTCCCTTCCTGGTTTATTTTGATAGTCCTGTGTTCCCCTTGTCTCGTGTCTAGCTTTGCTTCCCCCTGTGAGTTTCCTGATTTGCTTCACCTGTTGTGTCCAGCTGTTTTCCCTTGCCCCGATTGCCCTCGTGTGCTTCTTAAGCCTCCGTTGTCTTCCGTTCCTTGTCGCGTCGTCCTTCATTGTGCCCTTCCGTGTTCCCCGTTCTGTGCTCCAGTTGATTGTCTCCCTGCTTGGCACCGTTTCTGGTTCTGTTTTTGTTCCTGTTTTATCCTAATAAACCTGTGTGTCCCCCTTACCTCTGTCCGGCGTGTTCTGCATTGGGGTCCTGCCGTCATCCTGCCTGCCACACAGCTGTTCCATGACAGTTAAAGCTTTGGTTGAATTAACAAAGTAATGGTTGAGGAGTGAAGCCATGCGAGGCTTATCTGTGATAACAATGTTGTTGAATATCATAGAGATTGGCAGGTGTGGAGAGGTAAGTTTGTTTTCCATGCACTTCACTGTTTTCCAGAATTTCCTTGCATCAGAGCCGCAGGTGGTGAATTTCTCCTTAAAGTAGGAGAGCTCACAACTCTGAGTTTGTTAACCCTAAAATGAGGGAAACTCGGGTTTTCAGTTCCAGAAAGAGAGCTAACTCCAACTCTGAGTTAGTTACCATAATAACAGACTCTGTGAGCCTAACCCGGCAGGTTTTTGTAATGTATTGTTGAAAATGCGTATGTGATGTGCGTTCTGTATGTCTCTAACTGGTATCTGTGCCTACTGTTCAGGCAGTTTGAATGGTATCCTGTCATTTTTGTAAAATAAAAGAAAGAAGCAGTCTGAGAGCAAGCTCCCACCTCGTTCCTGTCTATCTTGCACTATATCAGTACATTACATGGTGTCTGTTAAGAACAGTAACTATGCAGCCATGACCATGGAGTTTGAACACCCGAAGACTGACTGGGATGTTGCGGATTTATACCAGGAATTTCAGTGGTTCAGCTGCCACGTTAGCTTCGTGTTCGCAGGACCCCTCACCACGCTGGAGGCAAAAAAGAAAGCGGGCTGCCTAGGTATGAGGATAGGTGAGCAAAGGAGAGAGATTTACAAAACGCTTCAGCAGGCGGATGGCAAAAAAGACGACCCTGCGAAAGTGATGGATAATTTTGCTGGGTACATCAGAACGAGGAAAAATAAATGGATCGCCAGACACAGAAAAAGATGAATAAAAAATAATCAAAGAATGACATATATATGCATACATACACTCACACATGCATACATATACTCAGACATCCACATATCTATACATATACACATACACACACACACACACACAATCCTGCTGTTGCTTGCAATAATGTGTGTATGTGCCTCTGTCATGAAATGTACTCACCAATGGGGGCAAGAAACTGCAACCACGCCCCCGTGTCCCAGAGGGAAACAGGGAAGGACCCAGGGGGCCCGGACTGTCTACGGCCCACTAGGAGCTCAGAAGACAGGAGGCCACACATCCCGATGGATGTGGAGTCACCCTCCTCACAGAGTGAAGAGGACATTCTGGACATAAACCTGACAACAGAGGATGTTCCCATTGCAATGCTTACAGATGATAAGTGGTTGGTGGACATTTATGTCCTGTCTCACAAAGTGCAGTTTAGAATAGATAAAGGTGCAAAGTGCAATATTCTGACCCTGAACTCTTATCAGCTGCTGAACCACATGGAGGAGCTAAGGAGTTCCAAAAGAGTGCTGAGAACCTACTCCAATCACAGAATAAAGCCAGTCGCTGCTGTCGACCTTCCACTAAAGTATAACGACTGTAAATGCACAGCAGAGTTTAAAATAGTGGACATTGCACAAGAGAACGTGCTCAGTGGCACAACAGCCGAGGCCTTTGGCTTAATTGCTAGACTGGACTCTCTAAAAGTCGGCAGAGTGGCAGACGATGTGAGCACAGTTAGCAATGCCACCACAAACCCAAGGCCACCTGAACTTACACACACTACAGGAACACTGCCAGGCAAATATACAATAAAGATCAACCCTGAAGCAAAACCAGTGGTGCATCCTGTGCACCGACAACCAGTAGCTCTCAGAGCAAAGATAGCGAATAAGCTCAATGAGATGGTAAATGATGGCTACATCACCAACCGTCCGAATGAGTGGGTGAGTTCTATGATTGTGGTCACAAACAAAGACAAACTCCAAATATGCATAAATCCAAGTGACCTGAACCATGCTATCAGGCGGGAACATTACCTGATGAGCACAATAGAAGAGGTCGTATCTACTATGCCCAATGCAAAGGTGTTCTCTGTCCTAGATGCAAAGTCTTCCTGCAGATCGAGTTAGACAAAGGATCATCTTTCCTGACAACATTCAACACCCCTATTGGGAGATTCAGATGGCCGAGGCTACCCCTTGGCATTAAGTGTGCACCGGAAATATTCCAGCGCATCATGGACCAGATGCTGGAGGGCATCAGTGGTGAAACTGGCATAATGGATGACATTCTCCTTGCAGCACCCACAGTGGAAGAGCAGGACAAAATACTCAGAAAGGTTGCAGAGAGAGCCACGAGCTACAATCTGAGGCTAAACTTCAGCAAATGCCACATTCGGGAGCCAGCAGTGCCATATGTGGGACATTTGATAACAGTGGATGGATTAAAACCAGATCCTGCTAAAACAGAAGCTGTGCGATGCATGCCACCACCAACTGACAAAGAAGGTGTTCCCCACTTTGTGGGATTTGTGACATATTTGTCAAAGTTCATTCCAAACCTCAGTGAGATTGATGCTCCCTTAAGACAACTTACAAAAAGTGATGTGGAGTTTTCATGGGATCCAGCACAGCAGCAGGTGTTTGAAAACTTAAGCACTTATGCACTCATCACCCCGTGCTGAAGTATTATGATGTGTCAAAACCCATGGAAATAAATTGTGATGCAACCAGCACAGGACTGGGAGCTGTTCTGATACAGGATGATCAACCAGTCTCCTTCTCATCTAGGTCAATGACTGAGGCTGAGATGAGCTACATGCAGATTGAGAAGGAGATGCTCTCCATTGTTCATTCCTGCACCAAGTTTCACCACTACATATGTGGGAAACATGTCACAATATACAATGACCACAAGCCACTGGAAGACATCTATAGGAAACCGGTACTGTCAGCATACATACGTGCGTTTGCGACTGCAGTGGTATGACATCACGTTAAGTACGGAAGAGGGAAAGACATGGAGCTCCCTGACACACAGTCCAGGGCACAGCTGTCAGATAAGACCCCAGAGGCAGGCAGCCTGGAATGTGTCTCAATGCTCAACTTTCTGTCTGTAGGTAGCGATAAGTACACTGAACTGCAGGAATGCACCAAAGACGAATTAAGTCCTGTCCAGCAGATTATCCAGCAAGGTTGGCCAGACAACAGGAGGGAACTACCCATCCCTATTCAGCCGTACGGGGACTCAAGAAGTCAGCTGGCTGTAACCGATGGTGTAGTATACTAAGGTATGCACATCGTTGTCCCCCCTACCATGCGAAGAAACATACTGGAGATAATACAACAGTCTCACCTGGGCATGGTGAAGAGCAAGAGGCGAGCTTGTGAAGTGTTATATTGGCCAGGTATGATTGCCGAAATTGAAAATGTGATCAGAAATTGCTCTAAGTGTGCTGAGATCCAAAATAGACTTCCCAAACAGCCGCTCATTCCAACAGAAACACCTGAGCTACATTTTGAAGTAGTGGCCTCTGATCTGTTTGAGTTTGAGGACAAACAGTACTTCATACTAGTGGACTGTTATTCCAAATACATCGAAGTTGAACTGTTAAAAGACCAGTGCAGCCGCACTACTATTGAAGCCCTGAAACAGTTCAGCAGACATAGAATCCCTGCCATTCTACAGACAGATAATGGACCGCAGTATGCTTCAGAGGAGTTCAAAGAGTTCTGTCAAAGCTACAGCATTCTGCACAAAACATCTTCACCTCACATGCCGCACTCCAATGGTGAGGCAGAGCGGGCAGTACAAACAGTTAAGAGACTGTGGAGCAAAGCAACTGACAAACATCTGGCTCTACTGGACTACAGGACAACTCCTCCTGTCGCCTGCACAGCTGCTCATATGCAGGAGATCTCACAATAAACTGTCAACTGCTCGTGCGCTACTTATACTGATGACTTATGACCCCCTCAAAGTAAAGTACCTACTAGACAAAACTAAAGACGACCAGAAGTTCTATTACGACAGAAGCGCAAGTCGTTCACCTCCAAACCTATGTCCTGGGAACGAGGTCAGGATGGCCCCGTACCCGGGTAACCAGAGATGGACCCCGGAGTCATCTCTCAGCAACACAGTTATCTATGGCTGGCACGCGCGCTGCCATCAGCACTGCAGTGTCCCCGTGAGCAGCTCACACAGGGCCAAGCAGGTGGCTCTTCCTAGGCTGGCGAACTAACTGCGAGGAACTATCTGTTGGAAGTGATGCGCTGGCAACCTCTCCTTCCTAGTTTACTGTGAATACTTGTTAATTTATTAGGCTAAATATTCACTGTATATTAAGATTTCAGATATCAGTGAAAGTAGTGTTTTGGTTATGGTTACACCCTTGTGAAACTAAATAATATTAATAATAATTACAGTTGGGGTAGTGTTTTATGGAATGCTTTCTTTCAGTTTGTTACAGGTTAGCACTGCTTTGTGTTTTACTAAAGAAAAAGGGGATGTGGGGTTTTTACTGAAAAACCAACCCCTTTCAAGATGGCAACCACAAAGCTTGAGGTGCATGGAGATGAAACCAAATGAGAGGTGACTAAATTATCCAGAGCTCTGTCTTAACTTTACTAACAATAGATTATAGAATGAAAACCGTGAACTACAGTGACATCACACACCTAGCAGTAACTCCAGTCCCCCCAAAGCATAGAAAAGCCCTCTATATATAGGTTACGTTCCTTGCAACTACAGGGGAGTCCTTCCCAAAGATATTTACAATTATGTACCCAACATCTCATAAGATATCTTATTAAACCCAAAAATGAAATACACGAGCATCTCAACAAAACTAGAACACATCTAAATAATAATAGAAAGCATTTTAACAAAATCCCCATGACAAAATATCCCCCTTCCCTGCCTTCCACACTCCATGGTTCAGTCCAATCTGTTGATTGAGAATGGAAGTCAGGTGGAGTATCCTCATGTGCGCGCTTCATGAAAACACCCCCCCCCCGCCAATCAGAAATGGACCTCGGAAGAGACAAGGGTTAATAAATGCCATAACTAATTACTTTAAAATCATCAACACCTTAAATATATTTAAATATGTTAAATCAATACTCAAATCATTCATTAATATATGGTTTAACAAAATCTTCGAGATATCAAAATCTTCAGGCAATATCAAATATATAAAATGATTCATCACCTATATAGTGAAGGATGCGGCTCAGAGCTCCTTCACAGGGGGATGTAATGTATTGTTGAAAATGTGATGTGTGTTCTGTGTGTCCCTAACGGGTATCCGTGCCTACTGTCAAGGCAGTTCAAAAGGCATCCTGACATTTTTGTTTAATCAAAGAAGAGCAAGCTCCCGCCTCGTTCCTGTCTATCTTGCACTATATAAGTACATAACAGTTTTATCAGACAAACTCTGAGTGTCTCTCTGACTCCTCCCCTCCTGCTGCACCTGAACCACCTGTCTGACACTCCCATTCATTTCCTCCTTCATAAAGTGGCTGTCAGAGCGTCAGAGGAGCCAATTCATCTGCAGACGTTTATGTTCCTACAAGCTCTGAACTCCCAGTTAGACGTTGGTTTGTTATTTTGGTGCATAACATGAAGCTTTGATAGTCGTTCACTCGTCAACAGGCTGTGAGGGCGGAGACAGCGATGATGTCACGCATTTATAATGAGGCAGCTGCAGCTGTCAGACTCAGTCAGCTCCTCTGAAACATTTACTGTAGTTACTGCAGCATCACTGTTACATCACACTGATCTGGATGAAGCTGCTGACACAGAACACACTGTGGATGGAAAATCTTAGAGAAGAAGAAGGTTTAAAATATTTCAGTACAGTTTGTGAAGATGATTTTTTAAATAATGCTGCAGTAACTACAGTAAATGTTTCAGAGGAGCTGACTGACAGTCTGACAGCTGCAGCTGCCTCATTATAAATGCGTGACATCATCGCTGTCTCCGCCCTTACAGCCTGTTGACGAGTGAACGACTATCAAAGCTTCATGTTATGCACCAAAATAACAAACCAACGTCTAACTGGGATTTCAGTGCTTGTAGAAACATAAACGTCTCTTTCTAGAACTGAAAACCAGAGTTTCCCTCATTTGAGGATTAACAAACTCAGAGTTGTAGCTAAACCTGCTTCCTAGAATTGGGTCCACATCACTCCACCTGCTGTTCAGTCCTCACCTGCTGTTTCCCATGAGCGCTGATGAAAGTGGGCTTTTAACACTAGAACTCCTGGAATTCTAGAACTACTAGAACTCCCATAGGTGGTCATTTTGACCGTCATACATTATTTGCACAAAGTGATAATAAATAAATACAATATAATTTTTAATCAATAAAACAATCAAGGAATACATGAATCTGTAATGCTAGTATAGGTAAAAATCAATATCAAGAGACATTAATGGGAGTTGTAGTGAATGTACAGATTTATTATTTTAACACAAACATATGTATAGATACACAAATTAGATTTATTTTCTGAACATAAGAATTTAATCAACACTTTGAAAAGGAATGCATTCTTTAAGTGCCTCACATGAACAAAGTTGTGGGTTCCTTTGAGAACAGACTTTATCCACTGATGTATGTGGATCAATAAGGCCTACTTGCAGCCAACACAGGTAACCTCCACATTCCATGTGCAGCTCCCACACACTACCTTGTTACATCTGGCACAAATGTCATATGCTTTGTTTTTCTTGCAGTTTTTACACACAGCACACAGCTTTCTCCTCTTCTTCTGCTGCACCCATGTGCCTCCTGGCACTCTGACTAGGAGTGTGGCTGTTGCATTCATGTGGTCAAAGCGAAGTTCATTTGCTAGTTGCATTATGAAGCCCCTCCGTGACACCCTTGAATCAATGCATTTCTGGAACAGGATGCAAGCATTTATTGCAGCCAAATCAAGGACATTATAAAACAGTGACACTGGTCATATGCGTGTGGGCGCTTTCACTGAGTATTTCCTTGCCATTTGATCCACTACATCTACTCCCACCTTGGACTTATAGTATGTGACTGTGTCTGGTTTAGCTTTTCAGCCAGCTGTAATGGCAACAGCTGTGTGGACAGTGCTGAGAATGCAGACATTTGTTGCCGGTTTGCATTGGTAGACTGACAGCATTGCAGGACCTTTGTTGAGAACATCGCACTTTGCTCCTTTACACATGGCAGGAGCTCACATCTGCTTTTGTTCATTGTGCCAACCAGACGTGTTTTCTTGGTCTTCACTGCCTCGACCAGTTCGAGAGACGTGAAGAAGTTGTCAGTGGTTCTGTTTCTGCCCTTTCCCAGGTAAGGATCAGCCAGTTTCAACACCACGCTGTCTCACCAGGTATTTGTTATCTACATGGGCAGCAAGCCAGAACTTTACATCTAATTTTTTTAGGTTTGCTTGCTATATATTGAATAAAGCTGCACCTTGCTTTTGTCGTGAAGAGCTGCTCATCAATAGTTCTGTCAGCACCAGGCTTGTAGCAAATGATGCTGTCCTGGACAAATCTCTCCCAAACCTCAGACACCAGGGCAAACTTGTTGCCTGGGAGGTTTGTGCGTCTGGTCTCCTTTCTGTCAAAATGCAGGAACTGCATGATTTCTTGGAATCATCTTCTTGGTCTCCTTGAAAAATGGGTATCCCCCAGTCAGCTGACCAAAAGCTTGCCAATTCCACGTTTTTCCCACCAAATGCACCACGATTGCATGTAATCAGAGCAGTGAAGACTTTTAGCTCACAAACTGTCATATCCCATCCATCCTCCTTGACTCTGCGTGCTTCAGCAATATATCAAATTAATCCAGCTCGACTGAACACAGTGAAACTCATGTGTCAGCGTCTGGAGAGTGGAGGAGTGAGGAACCAAAAGCAGGACATGTCAGAGCAAACAGGATCAATTTAAAGTGAGCCGTGCTTTATTGGAGGCTGATGGAAAACAACTTAGGACAAAGTAAATGTGAAAAGAACCGAGGATACAGCACAACAAAACATAACACAGCAATGCAGAACAAAACGCCATCAAACAATGACAGTAGGGACTGAGGTGTGTCTGACCTCAGTTTGTTCACCACAGTGACTTTGACATGACTTCACATTTTCGTAAGTCATTAGATTGACATCACAGGTGTCATATAAAGGACAAAAACAATGCAACTAGAACACTGTAAATATAACAAGAGGAAAATAGTAATACTTTGTCTTAATGTGTAATAAATAAATATCAAACATCTACCCCACCCCACCCCCACTGACACAGACACACACACCTCTAACCCAAAAGTATCAGCTGATAAGCTGTGGAAACTCATTGAACCTGGAAGAATTTATTTATTCTTTTCTTTAGTTTTCCTAGAAAACATCCAGGATGACATGATCTGAAAATGTAGCTCAACAATAACACATTTACTGCACACTGAATCAGCCTCCGTGTTTGCCTGACACAACGAGGTCTGCTACACCTGCTGCCTGAATTATTTTCATTTACTGTAAGCACCTCCCACTAACACACCTGCTGTGCTCAGAAAGTCCCGTGCTCCTCACAGGAACAGGTTTTTACCTTATTTGCTTACAGAGGCAGAGCTCTGTCCTCTCTCAAACACTTCCTGGTTCAGACTAAAAAAATGCTGCAGGATTTAAACTTTATCGACTCATTCTCGGCCTTTCTATAAGAACAGGCTCAGACAGGGTTTCACTTTAACTCAGTGACAATGTTTCTGTGTTACATGTTTGTACATGCAGAGGGTTCATTCACACATCTATGTTTTATTTTCTCTGGACTGATTCCAGATCTGATCAAAGCTACACTGATGGGGTCCACAGATAAGAGTTTTCTTTCCCTTTCCTGACTGCTCTTTATTTCCATGGCAAATAGACACCGAAAAATAATAAATAAGACATCAGATACCAATACATGTTAAAACTTTATTAACAAAAGAAAATTCATTTAAAATTTGAAACCAGCAGAAAATGAGCAGATGTTGCACACAATGAAATATCTTCAAAATCCTCTTTAAACTGAAGTAACTAGCACACTGAGTGTGTTTGAAAGGAAAACTTTACAAATGATCAAATGTGCAGAATCAGAAGGAAATCTGTGGCTGCTTCCTCACACTTTATAAACTCCCTGAGAAGCCTTTCATGAGCAGCTTCAGACAGATTTTATGTTACACAATCAAACACATTGTTTTATTCACAGTTATCAGCTCAGCTAACTGCTCCAGTGCAGCCTGCACTTCACCCCCCCCCCCCACACACACACACACTGTACACAACCTCCATCAGACACTATACACCCAGAGGTTAAAGCTTGAGAGATGATGTGATGCAGCTCGATCTGTTGATAAAGTCACATATATGTTTCTTGTCAGGTTATTTTTAGTCAGGATTTATAGTAGTGATCTTTACATAACTTGTATAAAACTCTGCAAAACACCTCCAAATCATTCTCTCTTAATGCAAATAAATTCACATACTGAAAATGTTCACATTTCATAATCCATCCATGTCCAAAACGGGTGAAAAACAACTGCAGTTTCAACAACATAATCTCCTTTTTCACATTATTATTGCTGCAGTACATCACAGAAACCTGCTTGCACAGCTCAGGCTGAACCACACTCTGACTAACAAATCAACCTTCCTGCTGTTTAATGGAAAAATATACTAAACAGCACCTGATTGAATCTATGAGTTATCCATCAGGTTTATCTAATAAATCAATGACTCACATATCTGGCTCGGATTAAATATATAGTTCAGACTTTTGTGGTGCGATTAATTCTTAAGTATAAAACTCAGTGAACAGTCCAACATTTATGCCTTATTTACAACTTTCACATTGTTCAAAACATCCTCTGAGCCCGTTCTGACCTCAGGCCTAAATTTGGCACAAAGAGAGTGACCTCTGTGCTCGGCAGTATTTAAAGCCTCATTTTAACTCCTTGTTTTTTGGCCTGAAGAATTAAATTAATTAAAAAAAAATATCAGAATTTAAAAGGAGAATACAATAACAGAAATATAACATTCAGACTGGTAAATATTTATATACAGTATTTACAGTAGCTGTGTGTTAGTGGTTGAAAACAGGGCAGCATGTATGCTGTAAATATAGAAAATTTATTTAGTTGTGAAAAGATTTCCTGAAGTTGGATAAATTATTACACTGGATTTTTTTTTACTGTTTATGAAATCATCTATGAGGTAATAAAATAACTGTAAGAACACAGAAACAGATCTGGGATCAGAATTATTAATGAATGAGGACATTTGCTGGTATGATGAGCAGTGAGATCAGATAATCACAACAAAACCAGATCTTAGTGTTGCTGCCAAATTCCACTTTGACTCCATCATTAATGTTGCTCTGTGAACTCTGACCTTCAGTTACTGTGAATGTTGAACTGGCTGCTGAGAACCTGGAACAGCAGCAGGACTCACAGCTCAGTTATGGAGCTGCTGGAAGCATTTCAATGTTCTCATCTGGAGGAGGCTGATCATCTGTTCTTGATTGATTTAGACGTTTGTTGTAGATCAGAAAACAAACAACAACAACAACAACAACAACAACAAGCAGCAGACTGAGAACTGACACACCAACTATCAGTCCAACACAGTCGCACTTCTCTCCTCCATCTCCACTTTGAGTCCTCCTGCTGGACCTGCAGGTAGAAAGAGGTGTGAGGTGTCAGCTGTCAGGTAGGTGATGAGTGAAGAACAGAACAGAATCCATTTCCTCTTCAAACTGCTGTCAGACATTATCTACTGCACTCTGATCACATCACTCAGACCAGCTGCTTTCTACAAAGTCTCATCAACAACATCTTTAGAAACAAACATCAACAACCAGGAAGCAGCTTCACCTCTGACTCACCTGGTTCTTCAACCTGTCAGGGTGGTGCTGCTCATAAGCTGAGGGTCCTGTCTCCCATATCCAGCGTAACATTCATATATTCCAGCATCATTCATGGAGACATTGTTGATGATCACAGAGAGGTCTCCATCTTTCATCTGTGGATCTCTGAGCTTCACTCGACCTTTAAATGATGGAAGCTGGTATTTTTCATAAGTGAGCGATTGTCTCTGAAGAACAAAACATAAAGCTGCTTGTTGGTCGTTTTCCTGCTCTGACTGCAGGTCAGATTTTCTCCACCTTAAAATTACAACTTCAGCACCTCTGATACCGTTACACTGCAGAGTGACATTCTCTCCACTTTGGACTGTTAACGGTTGATTTTCTAAAAGAGAGAGAAAGAATTATAACATTATTTTAATCCCATAACTCAAAATGTATTTTCACTTTAAACTGAACTTGCCACAGAGCAGATGATGAGATGATGCAGAGAAAATAAAATTCTCCATGTTGGTTCTGCTAACATATAAAACCAGACTGTATATAAAGATGATTGTAACATCTGACAACGCTCAGTGTTATTAATTATTATATGTTTTTTTTTTCTGTTTTCATTATTTTATTTATCTTTTGACAAAATATATCCATAATGATGTCCCTGCACTGCAGCCTTGAGCTTTTTGACATAAGGTGAGTGAGCAGCATGTGAGCATGTAAATGCTCCTGACATTAACAGTCTGTACGATGTTTGATTGAACCCTCCTGAGACTCCACACATCTTCTGTATCCCAGATGGACACAGCCTTCATGATGAGGTTCTGCTATGAAGCCTCAAGCTGAGTGTTTTTGCTGCAGCCATTAAAGCCAAATCTGAAGAGTGAAGGTTTAATCTGACTGAAACTGTGCAAAGTGAAGCCCTAA
>JAMQGT020014319.1:0-90768 GCA_024447675.2 Pterophyllum scalare
TACAGCCTGGCACAAAATTTTTTTTTGGTGTCTGTACAGAGATTGTGGGAGATGTTTATAAGCGAAATTGAATTAAGGCTTAAAGTTTATATTATTTGGCTGGCTAAACTGACTAACAAGCAGCAAACCAACAGGGCACTAGTGCTCTGCTTGATGTCACCTCAGCTAATTTGAGTCACTCAATTGGACTTTTCACTATGTTTGTAACAATGAAAAATTAACTCATTAGTTCATTTTGTGGCATTAAAATGCCACAAAATGAACTAATGAACTCAGGTCACTAAAGTTATGAAGAAAAAGTGGGTAATTGTTAGCTAAATTAATAGATTACTGGGCGATAGAGCTGATAAATAACACAACGTGCTTTGTGGCTAATTATACTGAAAGTCTGTCTACACTTCAGTTTTGTTGCAAGAATTTCTAGTATTTTTTTGTAAGCTAATAATTAGGATGCATCTGCGTTTGTTTGATGCACCTGTACAGTTTATGAATGCGTTTTGCTGACCAAGCTGGTTAGCGTTAACTGATACCTTAGCATTCTTCTCTGTTGAATAACATGGTCACTTCCTGCTCAAAACAAACAAACAAACAAACAAACAAACAAACACAAAGATGGTGATGGCCAGAATGATAAAGCTAAGCCTTCAAAATGGCAGCTTACAAAGCAATTAATGACATCAGGATGGCTTCATCTTTTATATACAGTCTTTGTGAAACAAGACAAACGTAAGTTACCTTGTATGGAAAAAAATATTTTTGTGTTAATGGACACCAGAAATGATGTACACATAGGAATGATTGTGATTGTGTCAAATTACTATCTTCCAAGCACAGTCGCAGGGTGGGCTGTCCCATCTGTGCACACACGATAAGAGTCACACATACAGTTGTGGGAAATTATCCAAATTGGTTTTGGGTGTGAGACTTTTGAAGGGTGAAAACTGGGTGAAAATGTTTTCATACCATTTCCTTCCTTAGAGTTGGTGATTAATATGTGCAAAAAAACTGAATCTCAATTAAGAACATCATTTATTTCTGACAAACACAGCATATTCTATCATCTGTCACTCTATTTTTGGTCCACATGGATCTTGTACCAAAGAAAAGCAACCATTGTTTGCAACTGCTGCTTACAACAAAAGAGAAATGGTTAGGCTTGACTCAAGACACTTCTTTTGTTTGCCACTTCACCACAAGAATGCACTGGTGGAGCTCTTACTTTCTGGTATTGTCTGACTCTCTGTGGAGCGGCAACAGTTGACTCAGCCACAGGACAAGGATGTAAAATGACCTTTGCCCCAAGAGGACAGCAGTTGTGGTAATTGTGCATGAATGAATGGCTATATTTTGAAAATTTCTCTCAAAGGAGATCTGTTCAAGAACATATTTTCAGTGACACTTGATTGAGACTTTATCAGTTTGCAACAGATACTTGGGGGAGAGGATTTATGACCACTGTCAGATCAGTGGCTGCAATTCTGGATGACATCAGGCAATCCTCTATTCAGCATTGTTCTGTGGATAAGGAAGGGAACCAGTGGGAGGGGTGTATGCATGCAAATAGAAACATGCCCTGACCATGCTGCTACCATTGTCTGTTCCTGTTTCAAACTGGACTGGAGAAATAGCATCTAGGAGACTACAGTGTGGGTGACCCCCATCTCCTCACTTAAACACCTAATATGCTGCAGGCATAGTGAATGAATTATACCCCTTAGAAATAAAATGCATGCTGGAAAAAGAACTTCATTTGTATTACAGGTGTTTCTGTGGTTTGGCTGTCCTAGGCAAGCAAACACAGAGCAAAGAAAAAATGCTTCGACCTCTCCAAAACCATAAACCATTCAAGATGATTACTGCTCCTACATTTGCTTCATGAATCCGCAGTGCTCTGAAGTTCTTACAAAACAAACGGACCTAAAAACCATTCACACACTCATACACCAGCAGTGGCTGTACCACCACCCAAGGTGCTTGCTTGTCATTAGCAGCAACTGCAGGTTCAGTGTCTTGTGGCATTACTGTGACTTCACAGATTTTCTCTTTGTCTGTTTAATTTTTTTCAGCTTTAAAAAGACAGCGCAAGCTGAACAACCTGAACCACAAATACCGTCTACAGAAAGAAAATATAAAGACAGATCTAAAGTCAAGTTGGTCTAACCAGGAGTCCATGGAATACATAAAGTAAAACATCTGTCATTTATTTGGCATTTTGAAGATAAGCCTTACGTATGATGCATGTAAACATCCAGTTCACTTCAATTCCAGTTCAAAAAAGCAATTATGACAAAGAGCTTTACATTGTAAGGTAAAGACCCTACAATATTAGGTCTGTATAAGCTGAATAGTGGCTGCTTGTTAAAGGAATAATGTGGAACAGAAGAGCAGCAGAATCTGGCCTAAGGGACAGTTAGAGGAGACTCGTCTGCTTTGAGCTCTCTTTACAAGGATGCTCATTCATCGGTCACTGGCGTATGGCACAGAGAGGATGTCTGTCTGAGTGTGTTTGTGTCTTTCTTATCTCACGAGGGTTTGCAGCACACCAACATGCACGCAGATCATGAGCAGAGGCATGCATATACAAAGAAACATAGTGGCTCAAGAAATGATTTAGCATCCATCATATCACAAGACTTGTGGATTATGAGCGCGAGTTCTTCTTGCGTTACCCACTGTGAGGCCTTCGTGACTTTGCAGACTTGCAGATTTCCATATTTGCATATTTTCACAACATGAAGGGTTTTGTGTCAAGTTTGAATTATATAAACTTCATAGGACCACTTCATCGCGTATCTTAATCCCACACCTGAAAATGTCTCCTTACCTTACCAGTGCCCTTCTAGTGACACAGTCACAGTGTTTCTGCTGCTTTCTGAGATTGCAAACATCCACCCTCTTATCCACACAAGCTGCAGGACCTTCTCTCTTCCTTCCTTCCCTTTCGAATGTAAGCTGGTGGCTTGTGTCTACTCTACCTCCTTCTCTCATGTTTTTCTCAGCCCTCCCCTTTAAAATTCACTCTTCCCACCCTCTTCTCCTCCTACTAGTACTGATAGCTGGAGGGCCAGCACCCCCCCACCCTTCTCTCCCATCCTGCCACTCAGTCAGCCCTCTGCATCTCTTTCTGTGTCCACTACAGTTGAAGCTCCAGCTCAGGCAGAGGAGCAGCATTAGAGAAGTAGCCATTCATCCTCTTTCCTCTCCCACCCACCACTGCTTTGTTTGGAACCACAAGGCCCTTCTGGCTGATTCCCAGGGCCACTTACAGTTTTTCAGTCTTCACATCTTTTTCTTTTTTTAATATCTTCTCTACCAATTGTGGTCCTTGTTGCTAGCATAATAAATCAACAAGTAATTCTGTGTAAAACTTGAAATATTAACAGACAAGAAACGTAGAAGACACCTCATTTAAACAACTATTCAAGCTATAGCTGTCTCAAAGCTGTGTTTTATACATACAGTTTATCTTTTGTGCTTTAGCTATGGTAGCTTTGTCAGGTCCAGCAACCACTCACCAACCAGTCAGGGAACAGTTGCAACTGGTTGCTGCCAGATGTTCGCCGATCAATATCTTGGCCAAGTAAATAAATGCTGCCTTATTTATTTAACCCTACTTTGTCACATGTCCAAAATGGCAGACAAGTCTATGTCAAGTGGTTAGTGGTCATGTGACTGCAAAAGCTCTGTAGTGAATAAATGCAATATGTTTTTTTAATGTCTGCAACAAATCAGTCTTTACTTTCTAAATACACCACGAATAAGCTATTTATAGTATTATACTTATCATAACACTTAAAACCCATTGGCGACTTAAGTCTAATATATGCTTACTAAATCTCTGAGTCATATTTTAAAATGAATGTGTAAGCAAAATAGCTGAATTTAATTTTATAATCAGTTTATTGCTGTTCTACTGAAAATACAAACCAAACAAAATTAAAAAAATTAAACTATAAATAAAAGTTTGAAGTGACGTATAAACAGTAGAAGCCAAAATGAATGCATAAATACATACATAAGCACTGGTCAGAAAGTAAAAAACAAAAATGAAAGAAAGAAAGAAAAAAGTCTGAATTAAAATTGTTGGCTAAAAATATGGATAAACATATGAAACAAACATAGCACAGGAACAGCGAACTCAGGAAGCAAACGTTATGAAGAAAAAGTGGGTAATTGTTAGCTAAAAGTTAGCTAAATGAATGGATTACTGGGCGATAGAGCTAGATAAAGTATGGATAAGATAAAGTTGTTAGATAAATTAAATGGATGAGTTATAAAAGCTGATATACAAAATGAAAAACCATTAAATGAAGTAGCAGCTGAAAGTAGCTGACTGATCAGCTGTAAGCTACAAAAAAAATCTGCTAACTGCTAAATGGTTTCTTTTCTATTTTAAATGAGTCCAAATGAAAATATTTGAAAATGAGAGCTCATCTGACAGGGCTGTGCATGAGTGCCAGATACAAAAGGTTTGGGCCCATTTAATTTGATGACTCTAGTAGGAAAAATAATTACATTTTACACGTCTTCTCTTCAGGGATTCTACTTCTTTTTTTTCCCAGTAAAAAAACCCCCAAAAAACAGAAAAAAAACACTGGTAAACCTATAATAAACATTTTTGTTTGCAACCTATGTAATATTTAAAGATTTTATGGAAACAGAGATAACTGTGTGAGCTTCCACTTCTGAAAGGTCAGGTCGATACAGAGGCAGGTGTTCTAGTGAAAATTGCGTCCCTCGATGATTGTCTGTGAATTTGAAATGTGGACGGGCCCCTTCGGGCTCAGTGTGAAAGAGGCATACCGAAGCTTCTCAGCATGGTGTTTGTGCGTGCGTGCCACATGTGCGCTGGTTTCTAGACCTGCATCCATGCCTGACCATTTGTTGTCTGTTTGCACCAGTATACATTCAGTATAGTGTCTGTAGCTGCAAGGCAGAGCACTCCAGAGAGCAGAGCATATTTATTGACTTTTTTACATGCTGCCTCAAGACAGAGCTGCTTCTCTGTGAGCCCCAGATCCCTCATCTTTTTGAGGCTTTTTTTTTCCTGACATGCAGCAATAGATCTTTGTATCTCAGTTAAATAGCTGCCAGAATCTAAAACTACCTGCCTAAGTGCTACATGAAAACTCTTTTGAATATTCATTTTTGGCAGTACTCAGCAGCAGTCAAACGAGCAGCTCACTGACTCATAATAAGCCCTAAAAAGCCATTCATACAGCACTAAATCAAATGGTTAAAATATTCCAATCAGGATTTTATCAATGTTGCTGCCAAATAAGGAAGTAGGACCATCTGGGTTCACATTCAGTAGATACAAAAGGGAAATCCACAGGGAGATTGCATGTCTTGTCACTCAGACACAGTGAAGCCCTGTCAAGCCACCGTGCCATGTTCTGTCTTTTCTTCCCGTCCCTTGGCTCTGACACTGTACACTCATTTATGATGACTTCCAATCTCCGCGAGGAGTAAGTTCCACAAAAAGAGAGCACTGCTATTGGCTACTTTGGCCAAATTGTCTCTCAGCATGAAGTGGGCTCTCTATTTCTGACTCACACAGGAAGTATCACAGTTTGGCTGAAAGTGCTAAAATATTTTCTGCAGCGCTATGGTGATGCCTGATGGGACAGTTGTGGTTATAAAAGGCCTTTGTGTGCAGTGAAGCTGCAGATTATTGAAGCAAAGTATTTCCCTTTTACACGCCATCAGCTGAAAGTCAGCATCACTGGCTGATGTTAATCTTCTTTACAGCAGCAGCAATGCTGATGCTAACATTGCCTCATACAAATTTTCTTATATGTTTACAACTGAAGCTTAAATAGTTGCATAAGTAAGATCAGGTCAGAAGGTCAGATCAGCAATCAGAGCTGGACACACTGGACTGTTCTACTAAAATAACTAATGTTAAATGTCAAAGTAAACAAAAGAAAAAATGTGTAGCGTAGTTAAGTTACATTATTCAAGTATCCCCCACATTTAAGGCTAGATTAGCAGCATTTAGTTATTAAGCAGCATTATATTTAATCCTTATTATCTGCTCCACTTGCCATGGTCTTTTTCCTTTTTTTTCCTTTTTACTCCCAGAAGGATAACTCCTCTTCAGTTTCATTAAGTGGCTTTCATTGTTGTCATTAGGTTTGTTCAAACAAAATCATGCACGCCACTTGCAATGAGAATGAGTGGAGCCAGGGGGTCCCCTTTTAGGGAAATTAGGTCTCATTTAATGTCACTGCAAACTTTGCACATTGCTGCTGCTGTAGTTTGTTAGCCCTCGGAGGCCCCCAGATGAGCAGTTGTCTGTCTTGCCTGGTGGCAAGCAGTGCCTCTGGACGCATGGCAATATAAGCTATGAAAAGACCGTCACTGAGGAAGATGAATGCAAGACTTCTTCATCATTTTTACACACAGACTATATTAAATCAGATACAAAGCAAGCGACCAAAATAGGTGGTGTCAGTAAAGGAGAGGCTAGCCCCTCGTTCCAATGTGGACTGTAAGCACGCTGACAGACCAAATCAGCAGAAAACTGAAAAAATAATATCTGATGCAGCCACTAAAGACACTGCAAGCTCTCAGGTTGGTTTCACAGAAGTCGTGAATGCAAAGTTAACATGAAGGAAGGGCAGAGGCAGCACAGGACAGCAGCTGTGAGCGAGTGGCAAATGGAATGAAATAAAACAGAACAGAATAGATTTAACACACCTGCTGCAGCAGCCTAAAGTGAATCGGTCCATCTGGAGTTTTGTCAGATTTTCCAGATGGCCTGCTCAGGAATGTTGGAAAGCTAATCTTTTATTTGAGCCTGCATTAATTTCAATCAGTTAAAAAGAAGGGTCACAGGAGCTGTTGGAACTCATTTGGTCCCATTTATCGTGCCCATTAATTTCCTTTATATAATTTCTGGAGTTTCTCAGAAAGCAGAAAGTACACATGAACACATCAAAAAGACTCAACTGTGATACATCACATTAAAGTGAGCACTAGGTTTGGGTGAAAGGGCAAAACATTCCTATTTTTCATGTCAGCATTTTGGCCAATAGCAGCCTAAGTATTCATGACGTGGGGGGTTGTTATATAAACTCCACATGTGATCTGTATAAAGCTACAGTAGATCCCAGCATTAAAAAGCTTTTAAACCGGATTTACAGTATCTTAAGAAGCGACAAACATATCTGTGGAAATATTTGTTGTACCTAATGTGACACAGCTCAACAAATTAGACGCATGCTTTTAGAAGTTTACTCAGTAATAGGGGTTAAACACCTCACAGTGTCTTTAACCTCGGTATATAGTAACCATATCATGAAACTCACTGAATCTATCTTTGTCAGTACCTTAGTAACAAGCGCTGCCTGACTTTTGGAGTGCGCTTTCTTGATGATAGGGCATCACTCAGTATAATGACAGGAGATGCAGAGGCTCAGATAATGGTTGGTCTTGGGCTTGAATCCAGCCCCATTAAGCAGCGGTAATGCAAAGAGCACACTACTCATGGACAGGAAACACTGAAACACAGCTCAAGGGCACTTATCAGAGCACAAGTACATAAAGAAGTGGGTGTCCTGGAATCCATCTATCCTTCCAGAAGGTAAAAGGAGGTTGTTATCAGCAGCAGCGCTATCGCCCAGGTAATGAAATCACTACGGATATATTCCGTATTATTTCCTGGATATTCTGATATGCTTTCAGATACAAGTTCTGAGCCTTTTTCTTTATCCTTCTCACTAACACATACCATATTTTCCATACAAAGACAAACCAGAGACACATTTTTCCCTACACCACTTATAAGGTCAGTCATCCAAAACCCAGAAGAAAGGTCTAAATTAATAATCTCCCTCTGTGCTTGTGCTTTCTTTTTCCCCCAGGAGTTTCTGCCACATGCTTTTTGGAGCATAATGATGCGATCTGGGCCTCACACCCTGAACGGCAGAAGGGGGCTGCAGACTCAAGGTGAAGGAAAAAGTCCAGAGAGAGAAACAGAAGATAGCATTGGCGGGCCAGTGGGGAAAAGGCAAATGCTGATAAAAGCTAGCTAAAAGAGAGAATAAGGTATGTGAGGTGAAAGGGAAGGCCAGAGAAGGAGAGAATAAAGAGAAAGAAAGGGCAGGCTGGTTGACAGAGAATGATGAAATATTTAAAGAAACAAAGAAAACGCAGACAGAGAGGAGGAGCAGAGGAGGCTCTTACCAGACAGAGATTAACTCCCCTCTGTCAGACCACCTGCCTGCTCTGCAGCACACGACACACACACACACACACACACACACACACACACACACACACACACACACACACACACACACACACACACACACACACACACAGTGAGGCAACCAAACTGTGTGCAGTATTCAAAAGCTTTCAACTGCATTTAAGCTTCATTATTTAATGAGCACTATCCTGACAGCAATCCCATAAAAGGACTAATTTCTTTTAATCTTCACCTAATAAATACCAATCAATTAGAGTCAAGTCAAGTCAATTAGGAAGGCTGGCCTACCTTATAACTGATGAGTCAGAAACATAAGTGGGGACATTCCCCGAGTTTCTCAGTCATGCTTTGCTCATCATGTCCAGTTTCAAGGCTTCACAACAGGACAGCAAACGACTGGGTGACATCACAGCAACTACTTCCTGTCTGTACACAGTCTGTTTGAATACATAGACACTTTCCATCCTTTACATGGTGAACATCTGTTTGTGCAAAACTAACAAGTAAAGATAATTGAAACTGTGTGTTTGAAGAACTTTCACAGAAGCAGCATGGGTGGAAGTTGTTTTATGTCACGCTGCACAAATCTCATCAGCTCTGAAATTAAACCCCTCTGGCAGTTGTTCAAAAAGAGAAGAAGAAGAAGAAGAAGAAGAAGAAGAATGGCACAGAGGCTGAGACACAGAAGACGAAGGAGCACTTTCATCCAATTATTGAAATTTGTCTCTGAAGTAACAGAACAGCTCTGTGGGATGATAAATCGGTGAGTGAGTTATGATTTCAGATCTGTTAATCAAGTGTGTTTGGTGAATGCTGATGGAGAATATTGACTTGCAGAAGGTTTGGATCACTGGTCATTTATCCCAGTACCGGGAGAGTGCCAAGAACCTGACACCAGAATCAAAGGAAGTTTTTATTCATCGCTGCAGTGAATTCTTTTTTTCTTTGCATTAAATCCATCATGTTCATCAGGGGCAGTGGGCAGCCACTGTGCAGCCAGCCCCTTGGTCAAGCTCACTTTTTGGAGCTGTAACCTAGGTTATTTTGGACAAGAGGAGAAGCTGGAGCTCCTGAAGGAAACTTGCACTTAGTGGAGAGCATTTAAATTCCACAGTGAACCCTTTGCTGCGAGGCAACTGTGCTAACCACGAAGCCACCCTCTTATGAGTCAAATACAAACAGTAGTTCTGTCTGATGCTAAAGCATGTTAAGAGACTGCAGGTGGATAAGCTGGGTTTTTTTTTGGTGCTTTGTTTCTTTGGAAAAAAGGAATATTTGCTCACCACCCCATACTAGTTTCTGATGTAGCCACTGAAGAAACACTGTCAGCCATTGCACGATCAAACATTCCCCAAAGTTAAAGAAGTCAGAGCCAAAACTCTGCAGAACACAACTCTCTAATGAGCATTTTGACATGTCGGCATGTAAAACCAGTGTTAATGATGTCTGAATTAACAGCAGCTGCATCAGTTTCCTATATTGTACACGCTGTCATCTGTCATGGTTTACTGAGACACTGGAGAGAAAAAGGTATGTGACTATTATGAGTAAGACATTTGCTTTATTAGCATGACAAGGCAAAATGTCTACTGTAAAGAAAGGCCTACCCTATCTGATTATTGTGTACTGCAACAGTGCTACAGCAAATATAAGAAAAGGAAAATAAAACTAACCAGATGCTACAACACGGCAAGACTGAAGCTGCCACCAGTTTCCATAAAAACATCAATCCATCAACTGCTTCATCTGATTTTTCCCTCATACAAAGCGTATAGTGTATTTATTATTTTTTTTCACATGTCTGGGAAAAGCTACTTGTTCCAAATTGGATGAAGCGCACAGTTTTGAGGCGCAGAAATCCGGAGCTTTAGTATGCTTTAGTATGCTCGACACTCCTGCTCTCTCTCCTGTGTCCTTTCACTAGTTTGTACTCTCACTCTGTCTCTCTTCACAGGATTGGAGAGATGGACAGCGTGAAAAATCAAACCTAGACAGAGAAGTGACAGACCATCTGCCGGGCCAAGGACTTCTCCATTCCAGACAGCGACCGTCTGAACCTTGGCAAGAGTCATTCATGCTGCGGGAATACTGACGATAATGCCAAAGATAATGAATCCAAGAAGGAGCAGAATCAAAAAGATCTAAGATTCATCAGCTCAACAGAAAAGAAATCATCTTAATGTCTTAATGTCAGTTAGAACTTTGTCCATTACTAGATAAGCCAATCACATTTTAAACTAAAAGCACGGGTCATATTAGGTAACCAAATAAAGGAGTACCCACAAAGCTGCAAAGCTGCAGTGTATAGTTCAAACAAACACTATTACATATTAATTACATAGCTACGCATTAGGCAGATAAGCAATTAGGTTATCCCTTTGTGTTGTCATTTTGACATGTTTGCCATTGAAAGGATTCATGCTCCTGGTATTATGAATCAATATTCCTTCTGATTTGTTTATTTTGTATAAAGGTGGATATTTACATCTAATGATGGCTACACAAGAAGACTAATTACTAAATATTTGAGTAATCATCATTTTTATTTCCAGTCTATACAGCAGTTGTTGCCATATTTTGCTTTGAACCAGAGTACTGGATGGATGGATGGATGTTGGTTCTCCTAAATTTATGACTACTCCAATCAGGATCCAAAATCTCCTTTTCCTCTATCAATAAAGATTGCATATTATTTATTTATCTATTCATTCTTTTATTTGCAACTGAAGTTACTTGTGAATCGATTGTTTCCCTATTCTGGATCTATTTTAAGCCTGATTTTGAAAAAGAGACGTCAGTCATTCAGATCACACAGAACTGTGATATATACTTAAACAGAGCAGAGGAAATTGGTAGGTAGGCAAACAGAACATGACATCTAGTTTGATTTCTTAGCCTATGTGAATGCAAAGCCAACTTTTGGCCCTATTGCCACATTCCTCCATTGAAGGAATCCATGTCAGACAGCTGTTTTTCCTCCACCTGCTGATCTTGAGTTAATATCTGAATGCTGTGATAATTACATTTGAATAATTAATGCTTTTAATGGCACCAATAAATGCTGTCCAGTGTGCTCCAAACACTGTTTTGATGTGTTTCATGCCTTCCTCCAGCTCCTGATATGCTTGAATAGTACTTTGTTCACTGGATGGCCTAGTTTACAGATCAAGCACTGTTTACTTCAAGTTTAATAAAATAGTATACAAAAAGAAGCCAGAGACATGAAGTAATGACAGCCACTAGGAACACTAGGAAATGATATAAAAGAAATATTCAGTTCAGGACAAAAAAGTGACTATCTTTGCACTTTCACTTTATATTATCATTAGGAAAAGGTGACTGTGGTTTGCTGATGCTGGAGCAACAGTTATAAACAAAAGCATATCAATATAGGAGGATTTTTGTGATGCAATTACCTGAGAACAAAGAAAAAAAGTTATTTTGTGGTTTCTTTAAAATACTTTAAAATCAGCCCTGCAACAGTCTGTTGAGCAGCATACAAAGAAGTTCAAGTCTGTGAAGAGACAGACAGGTTTCAACCATTCTGGCACCAAAGTGGGGGAAGGGAATCTCCAGATGTTACGACTTATCCAGGGCAGCAATCATGAGGAAGGACGTCTAATGAGTTTTTCTACTGAAGTGAGCATGCTGAAATGCAGCTGGCTTAAAGTCATACTCACAGTCCAAATAGACAAGCATACAAATCAAGCCAATATAGATTCTGAGTAGAGATTGCGACTGTGTACTGCTCCATTGCCTCAGTTTTCTCACTCTTGCACACACAGACTCCCATCAAGCTGCATGCACACCTGTATATCTAGGATCATTTCTCCATTGCCTATAAAATAATGTCTTATTCAGCTTTGGATTCAACAAAAGGACAAAAAAGATGTGTTAAGTGTGCAATTCTTTAAAAAAAAAGAAAAAAAAAGAAAAAAGAGCACACTCATGCAGAAACAGCCAGCAGCAATTGCCTTTGCATCTGTGTGTGAGCTTGATAAGCTACATTGAAATGACAGTATTCCCATATGATGCTGAAGGTTAATGTGTTGTGAATTTGACCTAATTCTGAGCAGCCAATATGTTGACGAGATTGTGCATGGAAAACCAACCACAGGACTACTGTTCTCCTGCTGCTGTCATTCTGCACCAGCATGCTTCCATATGTTTAATATAAGTTTTCCACTGCTGAATAATTTTATTATGAGGATAAGTAGAAGAGAATGGATAGTTGATTGGATGGATGGATGGTTTACGTAAGAGTGTGGACTGTGTTTGGTAGCTAGCAGTATGTTGGCTCTCCATCATAAGGTCAGCCACTCATGCACATATTTCCAGTCTGTTTCATTGATCCATCTATTGCCAGTCTGTTAATTGGACTTCTACACTACAGTATGTGTCCCAGTTTAAAGGCCAGATGTAAAACAAAGACCTAATTTCACTGTCCTCTATGGAGAATAATATTTAATTTTTAGATGTTATTCCATAAGGGAGTCTCAGCACCATGCTAAATTTGCTCACTTCCCAAGTCATACTTTAGCCACGTGTATTATTTCTACCATCCCTACTTTTTCTTGTATCAGAGTGTTTTGAATAGACTGAATAAGTTGTACAGGACAAACATGAGAACTGAAATCCTGTTTCTCTCATGTTATCAAAAATAAAGAGTTAAGAAAAGTTAAAAGGACACTCTAGGGAATATAAAAAAATCAAAACCTATGTCCTACAGTGGAAGTAGTACAAATACAGTAACATATATGTACCTGGATATATACTATAAATATAAATACTATAAAATAAATTAAAAGAGCAGTTTGTGAAATATACAGTAGTGGACAGTAGTGAAAATGGTTGCAGTAAAGTGCAAAGACAGTCAGCAGCATTAAAAGATTCGAACATATTGAGTCCTTGTGTGCAAACAGCTAAGATAGAGTTCTTGTGTAAGGGGATGTGTTACGATTCAGGGTTAGGGGGAAGAGGGAAGAGGGGGAGGTGGGGGGCAGAGTTCAGTCTCCCGACAACCTGGTGAATGAAGCTGCTTGACAGTCTGGTGGAGTGAGCCCGGAGGCTCTGGTACCTCCTCTCTGAAGGCAGGAGTCCGAAGAGAGAATGTGATGGCTCTGCAGGTGAGGCGGGTGTTGAAGATATCCACGAGGGAAGGCAGAGGGGCACCGATGATCTTGCTGGCTGTATTCACCATGTGTTGCAAGTTCTTCCTTCAGGAGGTCATGCAGCCTCCGTACCATACAATGATGCAGCCAATGAGGACACTCTCAGAGGTGTCCCATTATCCAACTCACCAATCAGGTTGTCTTATTTATCTAAAACTACATTCAGTTCCCATAATGTATACCTAATATCCAAAGCAACTGAAGCCAGTGTAACAGCCCTGCAAGACATTCTACCATCATAGACGTAATTAAATTATCTTTATGAAATTGTTTTAAAGAGGTGTTGTTAGAATTCTGGATTGGATTGCATTAGTTTTTAGCCAAGTGTATCTAATGAATTGGAAATTGGAAAAGAGTGCACCTTCTGCTGAAGAAAAAAATAATAATACAAGCATCTATACCTTCCATATTCTTAACAAAAAAAATCATATCATATCAGTTCATGGCTGTAATACTGAAATCAGACTGAAAAAATGTATGCATGAAAAACTTCTACAGTATACAGAAAGCAAATTTAGGTCAAAAATCAATGCCAGGCTTTGCCTGTAGTTGTCAGGCCTCAGTTAGTTTTTATTTTGTGCAGCTTTTTTTCACCAAAATAACCAAAGTCAAACCACTGTATCTAATGTGTCTGTCAGCACAAAGGCAAAGCAGCTGATATCAGCAGCAAGTGTTCTGTCTCTCTAACCTGTCTCATTTGAAGGCTGATGCTATCGGCTGTGGTTTCAATTGTGTAAGGACACAGTAGCTTCTAATGAGTTTTGCAGTGGTATGATTTTATTAATTGATAGATGGGAACTTCAACCAGAAAATAACTGATTTTTTTTCTGGGGTGGCAGAGAAATAAGGCTGTAGTGATGAGGGTTAGTTAGGCTCTTTGTGATGTCCTAAATTAAATCAGTCTATTATCTTTTCATTCTTATAGGCTGTGAATGCTGTGGAATTGTCCTTTTTAGCCATCATCACTATATATTAAGCTCACTTTTCATTGTCAGAAGCATTGCTAAGAATATTGCAAATGTTAATTTCTAAAAGGTGCAATAGCAGCAAATATAGCCAACAGTGTGGTGGAAAAACAGAAGTGAGGGTGGACAGATTTTTACCTGCAATCCGTTGGTAGTTATGAAAACAGCGAGCGCTAAACCTCTAACAAAAACAGCAACCTAAAACACGCAAAGACCACAGAATTTATTGCCTCTTGTTAGAGGCATCAATTAAATCCCAATTGCAGGTTTAATTCAACTTTAATGAGCAAGTATTTTAATGATAAGCCAGCCTTTTTATTTTGAAATTTTCTAGGCTAAGCATGACTGTAGTGTGAATCTTTGGTGCCCCCCAAAGAGGTTTAAATCAGAGCCAAAGGAAAATAATCAAACAAGTTTTATTATTTTAGATTTAATTCACTAAAGAATAACTGACATATTTGTTTATCAAATAGTGAGAAATAACTGAAAGTGCACTGATTTCTGTTAAATAAGTTCCCAGACTCAAAGGCACTGATGCATCAGTGTATGAATCATGTGTCTATGTGTCAGAACCAGTGTAAAAACCCTGCAAAGCCATTTTGAATGAATGATTTAGGTCTCATTGCCTTTCATAATCATTATGTATATCTAACTGTATTTTTTAAAGTAGTTTCACTGTTCATACTAATATATCTAAATTCTGGTGTTGGGTAGCCTACCCATTTCTCCACGTTTTTTAACACGTGTTACACTCCACTTCATCTCTCTCTATGAACCATCTACATAAGTAAATGGCACATCAACATAGACTCAGCAAACCCTCTCAGCTGCAGTCACCACCCACGGAGAAAAAACTAGCGGCTGGAATGCAGACACAGCTGGCTCTCAGCTGGCGAGTCCATCCAGTAAACAATAACAGACACGGAAAATTCATACAGTAAGTCAACATATGGTGCCCAAAGGATTTCCCTGAGCTACGGTCCATGTGTCCTCCAGTGTATAGACCTTACTATCAAAAAGCAGGCACAACATTGTAAATGTGTCAGGCAATAGCTTTTATTTTGTTGTTTCCCTAAAACTTTTAATTATAATTAAGGTTGGGGTATTTTTCTCATGAAACTGCAGAAAGGTAGTTGCAGGATAATCACTTTTTGAGCATTATTTAGTTATGCCAGACAAACACGAGTTAAATGTGTTATGGTAATCAGAAATGTCAATGATCCCAATACTCAATACAGCAGTTCATCTTTGATGAAACTATGAATTCTGATGGCCAATAATTTCTAAAGGCTCTTTGTTTCTCGCCTCAGTTGTTGTACTGTTCCTTTTCAGACTGGCATTCCCACTGAGTTACCATGGTGACAGCAACTGAAATCCAGACACTTGGAGTTAATAACCATTTTTCTAAACATAAGAGCCGATTGACATTAATGCCAACGTTTCTCAGCTGTGATGAAAAACATCCAGTAAAAAAAAAAAAAAAAAAATGTGAGGGAAGACGTGAAATAAAATCCAGTCAGCTGTAAATCAAACTGACGACGCAGTGTCATGTTGCTGTCCACAAATATACTGCTCAAAAAATAAATAAATAAGACAGGGGTAAAATACAGTAAAAAAAAAAATGGTTTCAAATTTTATGGCAGCAACACACTTTAGAGAAGTTGGGATGGGGGCAACAAAAGAAAAATTAAGAAAAAATCAGTGGTACTAAGAACGAAACAATGTTAACTGGCAACAGATCAGTACCATGACTGGGTAAAAAAACAAAAAGCATCTTGGAGAGGCAGACGGTCACCAATCTGCAAAAAACTGAATCGGCAAATTGTGGAACAGTTTCAGAATAATGTTTCTCAACATAAAATTGTGAAGACTTTAAATGTCTCATCATCCACAGAACATCATAACTTGAAAAATATTCAGAGAATCTGAAGAAATCTCTGTGCGCAAGGGAGAGGCCAAAAATCAATATTTGATGCCTGCGATCCTCGGGCTCTCAGGCAGCACACATTTAAAAACAGGCATGGTTCTGTCATGGAAATCACTGCATGAGCTTAGAAACATCTCCAAAAATCACTGTCTCTGAGCACAGTTCACAAATGCAGGTTAAAGCTCGATCGTGCAAAGAAGAAGCCATATGTGAACATGATCCATAAACAATGCCATCTTCTCTGGACCAAAACTGGCAGCTTGCATTTTGGGATGGAACCGTCAATGCTGAAAGGTATACACAGATTTTTCACATGCTCCCATCCAGACAATGTGCTTTCCAGGGAAGGCCTTGCATATTTCAGCAAGACAAAGCTACATTAAACCTCATACTGCATCTATTACAACAGCACAGCTCATAGTAGAAGAGTCCAGGTCTTGAACTGGCCTGCGTGCAGTCCAGACCTTTCACCAATTGAAAACATTTGGCACACAAAGAAGACCCGAGACTGTTGAGCAGCTAGAATCATCTTTCAGACAAGAATGGGACAGCATTCCTCTCCCGAAAGTCCAGCAGCTGCTCTTCTCAGTTCCCAGACGTTTACAGTCTGTCATTAAAAAAAGAGGGGATGCTTCATAGTGGTAAATACAGCTCTGTCCCAACCTTTCTGGGACCTGGTGCTACCATCAAATTAAATAACTTTGAATCATTGCATTCTGCACTTATTTACATTTTACACTGCATCCCAACGTTTTTGGAAATGGGGTTTCATTTGTCTACACAAAATACTGACCACAAAAAAAAAAAGCAATTACCCCAAGTTCCCAATTACATGAACAGCACAGCAATACTAACACCCCAATGTCTGAGGGACTGTTAAAGTGGAACTTAGGTTTCTGCTGCTTTGTTTCCGTTTTCCTGCATTTCCTGGTTCCTGATCTTTCCAAATCACAATTGAACTCTAACAAGTCCTTCCGTTAAAATGGGTTGCTCTGGCTAAACTCATCTAAAAAATTGCTGACACACCAGGCTTTATATGTGGCTTAACGTTGACACTGTCATCATAAACTGCAGCCTTTATAAGAAGCTTATTCGTCTGCAACCATTCTCATCCCAGGAAATGAGACAGGCTGTTCTTCATTCTTAACCCAGGGTATGAAAGGCTGCTGTTCAGTAAGAGGCACCACAAGTATACATGCATGGTTTCTTCAGGCATCCTCTGGCTGTGGCAATATTGGATGCTGTGACTTAGTGGTCTTCTTTTAAGGATCAAAAATTCAGCAGGTTGGAGGTGTGGCGGTAGAGTAAGTCTACCAAGATCTAGTCAAGAGACTGAGGTCCCCATCATGTTTTGGGTTACCTTTCTATTCACTCTTTAGGACTGGGCACTAAAGACTACCTTGCTAAGTTTAGAAGAAGGTAGTAATTTGAATTAAAATATGCTCCTTCACAACATTAACCCTGCATACTAATGGATCCTTTTCCATATGCAATGAGATGGAAGTCACAGATTCATCTCACTATTTTCTAAAACTGCAGAGTCAGGCAGTGACAGCCTAAGATTGATGTCCTTATGCACGCACTCATCAATTTGTACAGACCTAGCCAAAATCCATTTTGATACTTATGGTGGGTCTCATATTTAACAGCACTAAACAGACTGTGGCACAGATTGTAGCATTGTTATAAGAGAAAATGAGTGGGAATAGTAGAAACATGTGGTAAGAAAACTGGCACATGAGGAAAGGAAATGAAACGATTCTCTGCTACAGAAACTTATCTCTATATCTGCACTGTGATTAGTGCCCACAGGCAAAATACAGAGCTGAATTTGATCCCGATGAACCCTAATGCGGATGTCTGATTGTTTGTGTGTGTGTAACAGAGAGTGTGGGTGGAAGTATCATCCTCCACGGATGTGCTCTCCCTTGTTACCGTACTCCTCACTCACTGCTCTCTTATGTTCACTCAGCTTTTTAGCGCCATCATATTCGCTGTAGAATACCTGAAGTACGTTGTATGTAAGGATAAGTTGTGGGTGTTTAAATGTGGCATTTATCATTTTTGAAGCACAGGTATAAAACATCAGAGTGCATCATACCTGACCACTACCCTGCCTGCATCTGCACTGTGATTTGGCACTGCATAAGCATGCTAGAAAGAATAACACTGCACAGCCACTGTCAGCCTCACACCTGGGAATGTGATGTGGGATAGCATTTTGCTAAAATTATTCTGTGGTCTCACAGGGAGCTGCTGAGAGAGTGGACCACCCTGATTCTGCAGTGCTGCTGGAAAGCCCTGCATTGACATGCGCCAACCGCTGCAGCTTCACAGGTGCAACTGTAGCAATGCACTAAAGAAAAGTGAGCTCTTATTCAAAACGCAAAGCTGGCAATGGTCAAAGTGCCAAAGTGCAACCTTCAGAAGATTAGGCCACAAACCAGTTCTTTTATAAACAGTCTATGAGTGGCACACATTGGATGCCTTAATGCCCAAATTAATCTTCATGTGAATGCCTGACAGCTAACAATGTACTTTACAGCATCTCCTCAGTCACCAAATCCGAATCCAGCACCTTGGGGTGTTTGTGTGTATGTACACACATGTTAATCCAGTTCCATCAAACGGTTGATTTTCTGATCAGTCCAATTTTGGACCAATTTTGGACTATCACCTAAAAACAGTTTCCTGTTTTTAGGTGACAGGAGTGGCACCTGGAGTTGTCTTCTGCTGCTGTAGCCCATCTTTTCCAAGGACTGAAGTGTTGTGCATTCACAGATGCTCTTCTGCATAGTGTACTTTGGTTGAACAAGTGGTTATCTGAGTTACTGTTGCCTTCCTATCAGCTTGAAGCAGTCTGGTCGTTCTCCTCTGACCCCTGACCGCTGACATCAACAAGACATCTTTGCCCAGTGAACTGCAGCTCACTGGATATTTCCTCTTTTATGGACCATTCTTTGTAAACCCTAGAGATGGCGGTGTCTGGCACCAATGACCATGCCATGTTCCCTTAAATCTCCTCTCTGCCCCATTCTGCTCAGTTTAAACTTCAGCTTGACTGTGTGCACTGGGTTACAGCCATCTGATTGGCTGATTTGATATTTGCGTTAATGAACAGTTGCACAGATGTACTTAATAAAGTCAAAATCCATCTAGAGGAGTGATTACTCCACAAACATTCTTGTTTTACCCTTTGACAGCATTGAGCTTTTCAACCCATTTTTCCAATTTTTCATGCACGTAAAAAGATGAATACATATGTATACCTTAAATGCTAAATAACTTTCTATGAAATTCATGTGTAATTGTGTGATTATTTCCTCTGACATAACAGGCCATCCTCACTGGACACTGATCAAAATTCGCAGCTACCTTAAATAACTACCAGCCTACCACATACACACAGTAATGCACACGTACACTTACAGAGTAAAACCCCCATCTCTCTTGAGCCATTGTTTTGTCCTCAGGCCTACAAACAGGAAGCACATCCTATGTGTTGATTCTACAGACTGCACAAACACACAGACACAAGATGTACGCTCAGTCTCAGCTGCAGTGGAAAGGGAATGCTCATAACGGTCACCCTCTCCTGTGTTTTTATCTCCCCCGGAGGATGTCCACAAATAATTTCACATGATTTCGTCTTCTTTTATTTCAGCAGCTTCCCAAAGGGGAATCCAAAAATGAACACTTCTATCCAACTAAAGCCACAACAAAGCTTTCTCCCGCTCACTTTGAACAATGAATTCAAGTCATATTTTGGAAAGAAGGTCATCTGCTAAAAGGGAGTCTGTGCTGTGTGAATGTGTTTGCAGCAGAGGGATGATTTATACACTGACACAGGGAAAGAGAAGTTTCCCAACTTTTGGAAATGTACTTCAGGTTTTTCACACAAAATTGAAAAGTACAGATTTTACAGACACTTACTCTTACAGACACGTACACACTGAGCAGGGCAAGGAAGCTTTCTGACAGGCAATGAGCTCATGAGATCTGAATGTCTTCCTGTGGTGAACGCTTTTCTGCGGCTTTCTCACAACTATTCTCCTTTTCCCCTCTTTTTTCTCACACTTTTTTGTCTGCCCCTTCTCCCCACACATGCAACTTGCTCCCCTATGTTAATTCTTTTATCTGCTCCATTTAGAGTGAATAAAAAAAAAGAAAGACTAATTCTGGATTTAGTATTCTTAATCTGCTAAGCTGTTGTGTATTTTTCTTACCTCAGGAAGAGCAGGTTTTGGTGTTGCTAGGCTAGCGATTTAGCACTCGGTTTAATGATCCAGCCTGTGTATCAGTGTGTGTGTGTGTGTGTGTGTGTGGGGGGGGGGGTAAACATTAGGCTTGAGAAATGGCCAGTGGTCTAAATCAGACTCCATTAAGATTTATGGCGGGTGAGGTGCCATAGACAGTTTGATTGTGGATTTCTGTGTGCACATGTGTCACCCTTCTCTGCGGCAAGTGTTTATTTTCTGTTTCACTCGGACATGTTAAGTCACTATATCAGTATATCTACAGAGGAAAAAAAATATCTAGCTTCTATACCTTGAAATAAATCTGGAATTGCTCTCTGCTATAAGAGTCTTAACTGCCTTACAGTTAACAGCAGAAGCTGAACCATAAACACTCTGAAATGGCTTTCAGACGTCTTTCCAACCACATGTGTGCTTGACATTAGAGCAGCATGGGCCTCCTTCATAATTGGGGTGTTTGCAGATATGTAATTGCAAACACACTCAACACAGCTGGAATGCTACTTTGAATTATATAGGATTCTTGTCAGGAAGTTAAATGTAAAACCTTTGCTTGAGAATAACGTAGATTTAAATGCATGTATTCTTGTACTTTGTGAGGAGTCAGATTTAGATGTAAGCCTGTGTATGTGTTCTCTGGCTACAGATCTCATTTATCACCATGATGGTGTGAGCTGAGGAGCACTTTTACTGGTGTCTAAAGAAACAAAAAAAAGGGGTACTCCAAAGGCCAGTCCTCCCCCTAACTATCTTGGTCACTTGCCTCTTCCCTCAGCGTCCCTCTGTCCTTCATCCCCCTCCCTCACCAGCCCTGGCACGCTGCTCTTTCTGTGGTATCCCACCAAAAACAATTGGACCATTAAAAGGGTTGTGGATTTCTAATCAAGAGTGGATTAAAGAGAACAGTCCAAATGGTCTGTGCAACAATTTCTATATCAGCAACTTTCTTTAATGTGCTATGGCACATTGGGATGATTTGCTAAATGCTCAGAAATTGCTTAAAATTTCAAACCGAATTCTTTCCTGCCCAGCATCTCTGGCTAGAGGTTGTTTGGCAGATCAAGGGCTGGGTGACCTCAGTCTTCTGGTGAGGTCAGTTTCTTTCAGAGAGAATTCCTGTTGTGTCCTGTGGACTGCGAGCAAAACTAAAACTGACAGGAAGTTAACTCTGGGCAACAATCAATGCCGGAGCAAGCTTCTGTTGCCCCGAGTAGCCGGAGGACGCTGAAGGGGTCTTTTATGAAACAAACCAAAGGCAGAGTAGTTTTACTGTATGAGTTAGTTGCTTCTTCTCATTTCATGGAAGGAAGCAACTGTGAACTACAGGGTTTAAATTGGCTACAGCCTTAAGTTTAAGATAGATAAACAATTTTTTTCTTTTGCTGGTATCGCAAGCTCTCTGATATTCTCTGCTTATTTGATAGTAATGTGAGTTTTCCACCGGCCTACACATAATGTGTCTGCCAACTCACATTGGTGCCATCCCACCTATATCCACACGCTCATCACACACAGACAAACACGTAATCACAGAGCAGAAGAGAACAGAGTGTCCGGATGTAGTAATGATAGTTTCATGCTGTTCCCTGATGTGCGCGCAAGCTCGTGCGTGCAGCTTTCTGATAAGCTGCAAGAGCACCGTGCTGCTTGCAAAACGAAGCATCTCACTTAAGAAAAGCATTATTGTCCACCCATCCATTCTCTTCCACTTATTCTTTTCAGGGTCGCCGGGGGGACTGGAGCCTATCCCAGCTGACACAGGGCGAGAGGCAGGGTACACCCTATACAGGTCACCTTGTTGTCCTTTTTAAAATTTCAGTCTTCTCTAATCTGCAGATAAACTGTGAAATAATTCTGTTAAGTTGTAGCTCACTTGGTCTTTAGCAAAAATCTAGCACTGTCAAACCTCCTTGTCCAAGTATTGCTGAAGCATAGTGGCACACAGCAGGTTAATTCTGCTCATAAACCTACAGTATAATAACATCATACAGTTTAGCCCTCAGGTATTAACAAATCATATTATGAGTTTCAATTTGAGGTATTATGCTATTTGGAAGCAATATATGGGATAAACCTCCCAGCCCAAGGAAATTATTGCCAGTAGACTAAAGTGTCTGACTTAAAAAGCTAAAGAGCTTATGATTCTGTTACATAGAGAACTCAGCCCGATAATGCCGTGTTTGAAAGCAAAGGCCCGGATTTAAACGTGCAATGACCTATTTTCTCTGTCAGCATTTTAAAAGACTGAATGGTAGCTTCTCACTCTGTCAGCTTATCTGTCTATCTCAGTGTGAAAGCAGCACATTTCTTTGACCTTGATCGTTTTTTTTGGTTGGTGGGACTCCTTTATGTTCACCATCCAGGACTTCCTGTAGTTTCTCAGGAAAGTAGTCCCGGCAACTTCAGCTTCAAATGAAATAAATCTTTTTTCAGGGATGAGCAATAACAAATATAGCTAGTTACACTGTCCTGATAAACCTTTATGGCCAGCCTTGTTTGACAGTCTGCAATCATATAGGACCATTTGATTTCTTCTTTTGTCTCACTTAATAGGTTAAGGAGTCAAAAAGAACTGTTTATAATGTCCTGATTTAGAACAAATAAGTTTTAACCCTTGCACTGTGGTTTGAGTTATTTAAAAATCATGCATGTAGATGACCTTATTGGTGTGCCAGAATTAATCCACACGGCCATATCCCTATAAATGCACGTATGTGGGTGCCTGATACTGTTTTGTTTTTGATGTGCTGGTGCTCAGGAGTCAGCAAAAATGAATTATTGCTAATTTAAAGAGCACCACTGTAACTGTGAAAATATCTACAATCCCATTACAAGTCTATACTTTTATGATAAAAGGCCAGGCAAGACAATTCAGATCTTGGTCTGAGAGGCATCACGGGGCCGTCCTCTCCAAAATATCATCAGTCTGCATCTATGTGCTGAGGGGAAGAAGGCTCTTTAGTCCTGTCAGCATGGAGGCCCCTGTCCTGTATCCTTCCCAAGGTGACTTCTCTGCTGTTGGCAGGCAGAGCCATGAAATCAGCTCCCAAGACTCCCTCTCTCTTTCTCTTTCTCTCCCTCTCCCTTCTTCTCCCACACACCCATCAGCTCTTAGACACCACTGGGTAAAATGCTTTCATACCTTTTTCACAAAGATGTCAAAGCATGTTTTTTTCTCTCTCTCGCTCTTTTTGCCTCACTTCCTCCTCCTCCTCCTTACCTCATTTCCATAATTACAGGTAGGAAAATTTAACCATATTCATTACATTTCTTTTCAATGATTTGGGTCTTGTCTACAGTCAGATTTGGGCTATGGCTAAGTGCCAACACAGGAGCACCTGACCTTTTCCTCTTCCAGTTCTCGTAGTGGAGAACGTCCACCTACGCAGCAGCACACACACACACACACCTCCCACACAAACTCTCTCTCTCACACACACATACACACTGGCAGCAAAACTGCACTTTGAAAGCAACTGTCTGTGAATCTGTGTGGTTCTGTGTTGGAGATTGCATCCTGGAAATACAGACCTCTTCATTTTCTATAAATAATACTTTTGGGTGGAACTTGCAGGTGTGTGACCATAAGTGTGGGTAAATAGGCCGTTATCCTATGTCTACAGTAGGTCATCTATTTTGGTCCAGGTTAATTCTCTGCATGGGAGTAGGTGCGCTAATTTCTCCTCTCTCGCTCTCTCCGCATGTGTGTGTTTGTTAATTGATTAAGAGGATTCAACTCGCTGCTTAACATTAAGCACAAACTACGACCACTAACACACACTCAGGTGCACATGAACACTTACCCTACTTTAAGTTCAGCCTTTTGATGCTAATACACAAACACATTTGCTGTCAGTTGAGAGAGCAGTGTAATAACTTATGTATATCCCCAGAGGATGTACCATTATTTCCACCCTATTGCTGTGTGCCTGACCCCACCCCTTGACCTAACTTTAACCAAAAAACAAGTCTTTACCTTAAAATTTGTCTTGCTGCAATCCCGCTTTTTAATCCCTAATAAGGCCTGAGTCCCTGTCATATCTGAACATTATGTTTTACATTTTACTTTTACACTTCTTCATTAAGGCAGATTTTTTTACTCAGATCATTGCACAAACATGAATATAATTCAAGGCACATAAGGTCAGGGTGACACCACACTGACACCACCAAAATCTGAAAAACTCAGGATGTGTTTTCATGTGAAGTACTTGTAAGCGTCCGTGTGAGCCATAATTTGTCAAAGGTAATCTTTCTGCTTATCAGCATTACAGTAAATATGATTATTTGTGAAAGCCACTGGAGAGCTTTCAGGCATGCTTTATTCCTACAGCCGATTGCAAACAACACACCAAACTGCTTTTGGCTTGATGATTTGGTTCTCGTCTTTTATAATGAAAGAAACAAGCCAAATATGTTAATAACTCGTTATCAATACCACACCAACCCAACATGTACAATAACAGCTCTGTTACTGGATGTCAGGCCTCCTGCTGGATTGCATCTTTGACATTTTGAATAAACTTTAAATAGTTCCTACACGGATAAAAATAATGTCTTCTCACCCCCAGAATGAACTGTTACCAGCCTTTAACATAATGCAGTTACAGAATAAGAATGTAAATAATTGTAGTCTTATTATAACCACAAATAACACACATCCTGACAACCAGGCTCTACACAGGCACTCCAGCATTTTTACTCATCCACTGATAAGACACACATGCATGAGGGGAAAAAATGCTTTAAATAACCCTTTCAGTCCCTCAGCACATCCCCTGAGCCAGTATCATGCGTGGACACCCTAAAAGTTGTTCCCAATCTCAAAGCGGTCTTACCTTTGTGACAGTCATGCAGAATCAGTGGGTGAGGAGCAGGCCAGTGTCCCCTTCAAGCAAAGAGCAATGCCGCAGGAGCGGTAAAGTGATGAGGAGGAGAGGAGGGCAGCTCTGCTGAATATGCACACAAGGAGAGGCAGGGAGAGAGGAAGAGAGAGAGAGAGAGAGAGAGAGAGAGAGAGAGAGGAGAGAGAGAGAGAGAGAGAGAGAGAGAGAGAGAGACAGAAGAGGAGGGGACAGACAGGTTAGTGTGTCTGGCTCAGTAAGTACGGAAGGGCTGATTGCTGCTGCAGTGAAGTAATGGCTGGCAGTCGACGTGTGGTTGGTTACTACAACAGGGAAAAGCTCCCCGGTAGGATACACCCCTCCCTCCTCCCTCTCCAACTGCACACATGCAAGCACACACACACACACAGATGATGCACTCAGAGCCAGGGTGCCCTACTCTCTCTCACTGTCTCTCACAATATGATTAGTGATGGGTTAATACAGCTTATTGATTATTACCAGTGAGGCAGGGCTGCAGGAGGAGGCAGAAGCAGAGTGCCTGGGACAAGAGAGGACTGCAGGAACAGACAGGAAGGGAGGGAGGGAGGGAGTTAGATGCTCTGTCGCAGTCTGCTACTCAGGCACGGAGTCGGCTGCACGTCATCTATGCTGTGTGTGTGTCTAAGTGTGTGAATGGCACAGGAAATGATGAGGAGAGACAAGAGCGTGTTAGATTATTGCACCAAGTTCAATCTACACTGAATCTGGTTGCTTCTACATACAAAAGCAACACACATCCCTTGGTAGATACAAATGTACACACTGAAGACACAAGGTAAAAGTTGTAAGCTGTACCTTTGAGGATACTTGGTCTAATTTCCATGCATCCTATAACCTAATCTTGAACTGTGGCAGAGCAACTGTCAGCTTTCTATGGATGTCATCATATAATTTTAGTAAATTATGCTGCTTAAATAAAAGTATTATGAACCCCCAAAACATTTAATGAGGAACACAATCAGCTGTTGGATTTGGCCCTGATGCA
This sequence comes from Pterophyllum scalare, assembly GCA_024447675.2. Classification (NCBI taxonomy): domain Eukaryota; kingdom Metazoa; phylum Chordata; class Actinopteri; order Cichliformes; family Cichlidae; genus Pterophyllum; species Pterophyllum scalare. Next base: position 26,406 of record JAMQGT020014319.1, read on the forward strand.
AACAACATCTTAATTAGTTCATTTAAAGCTCGAGATGATTTTCTCAAAGAAGTCTGAGACTGTATGACATCTACATTTTGGAGCATTGTTCTTAGGTTTTCTTACCCTGGGTGTCTGATTGTAGTAGCACAAAGGCATCCACCCACACTCACGGCATAACACATCTTTGTCATACTAACTGGCTAAATGGAGGGATGCTAGAGACAGGCCAAGATTCCAACTCAGTTACCATGGCTCAACTTCCCGAATGGCTGAGGGAAGACTCTTCTGTAGTGGCTGCGATCCACAACACCAGCTTTGATTTGTGCATTTATGCATAAGTACATGTGTTTGTGTGCATGTGTGTGTGCACTCTAAGTGTCTGTACATGTTGGAGTAAAGGTCACTGAGACAAAGAGAGTCCCAAGTGAATGCATGCATGTCGTGATGGTTTACTTTATTAGTTGGGTTTTATGGCAGTCAGTCCTATAGTCATTCAGCGGTCACTTTGCTCCTACTTCTCAGACTTTAGGATTGTCATATGAGGCCCCACTCTCAGCATTTCCTGTCTGGAACAATAGTACTTCCTGTGTCTGTTTGCATCCTGTGGGTGGGGGAGAGGGTCTTTACAATCTAGGGGAAAACTTCTAGAAGTTGGGATAAGGTAGAAATCAGCTATTATTAATTATGATGATCATATTGTCAGGTGTTACTCCATTTTAAAATCACATATCGTAACTAATTAGCATTTTGTGAGATAAATTATCAAGGTTTTGATCCCATAGTCATTTCTGTAACCTCATGTGAAACTTTAATCTCTTGCCTTTCACTTGTGCCTAATTTTAAAGGTTTTTTGGAGGTACATAAATTTTCCAGTTTATACAATATAAAAGGTGTGGGAGGAAAATACATAATCTGCAGAGTGGAGGCGGCAAATCCTGTGACCAGTGAACCTGGAGGTGCCACCACGTCTCAAATGTTCCACCATATGTCTGCATGCGCCCATTCAGAGAAACAGAAGTGGAAAGAGCCCTTTTTTAATTAACAGTGACAGCGAACATGCACGGATGTGAACATTAGGTTTGAAAAAAACAAACAGCAGCCATCATCTCGCTTAGTGGTGTTCTCCAAAGAGGAATTGTGGATGCATTTTACCAGGTCTGTTATGCATTAGGAACCTCATTTCCTTGCTGTTTAGCAGCCGGACCCTCTGACAGCTTTTTGAGAAATCTGATATTTGACACTTTGCTTCCACCTTGTGGCCAAATTACTTCATTACCTCCAAGTGCTTCTCTCAAGCTTGTTTTCCCGCAGCCCGGCTAGCTCAGTCGGTAGAGCATGAGACTCTTAATCTCAGGGTCGTGGGTTCGAGCCCCACGTTGGGCGGAGATTTTTGGCAAAGACATTACATTACGTTCTGGTGGCTCAGGAGATAGAGAAAGTCATCTACTGATTGGCCGGTGGCTCGATTCTTGTCTGCAAAGTGTGCTTGGGCACAATACTCAGGACTGTAAGTACTGTATCTTTGACAGTTATAAGCGCTTTGAGTCCTCCGATAGAGTAGAAAAGCACTATATAGTCCATTTACAAAACATGACATTATTTTTTATTTCGTTTGTAGACTTAGATTAAGGCTTGTAAATTAAATGGCTTTGAATCTTTTTTCCGTGGATTTTCAAAATAAACTACACATAAATTTTCCATTTTGCTGTATGTTCATTTTGCACAATACAGAGATAAAAAAAAAAAATAGTCACCACTCTAGTGTGTATGTGTGTTTTGAAAGCCAACACTGTGAGAACAACACCAGCCCTTTTTACAGCAGCGATTTTGAAATAGGTAAACAGAGGTGTTAATAATCACATTAAGGCTCAATACCCAAATAAAACTAAATGTTCATTAGATTTATACATAATTCCTGTCTTTACTCACTATTTCATGCCAAAATGACTGCTGTGAAAAAGGTCTACAAATAAAGCAGTCTATATATTCAGCAATCAGAAGAAAATCCAACCTTCCTGAGTCTGTGGTCCATTTAGCCTGAAACAAGGAACAGTGAAGGTGTACTGGATATAAGCATGTATGCTATGCTAAGATTCTTTCTATTTAAGCTAACCTATTCAAGATCTTCTTCAAAACTTCCGTTTACCTTTGCCATGGTAACAATTTAAAATCTAATCATGTTAGCGGAAATGGTACATGCAGGCCTACAAGTTAAACACCAGACATTTTATTTATTTATTTTTCATTAAGCCTAAAGTTCATGGGTCAATAGAGGTCCTACGTGATACACTGGTGGTGATGACAATAGTGTAAGTAGTTTTTGCTTGGAAGCTTCAAAGAACTGGTAACTCGTTAATTAATTATGCATGTGTCTTTTTCTTTGCTCTTTAGCAAAGTCTCCAACCTCACAAAGGATAGTAAATTATATGTTTTTATGTAAAACAAACAAACAAACAAACAAAAAACGAATAAGCACAAGCTAATGTTAATTAATGTTTTCTTTCTAAACTACATTAGTATTAGTAGGACTTTAACTCTTCACAAACAGAAGCTGTGACTATTATTATTATCGTTTGCTGTATTGTTAATTGTTAACAGCCTGTATCCTGTAGGCTTGGGAACAGAGAGAAATTTACTAAATGGTAGTAAATGCATACGTTTTTGGAGAAATAGGGTTATTACTCTTTTTTTTGTTTGTTTAAATAACCTGATTCCCTAATAAATTATTCTTGCACTCTTTTTTGAGTTAAATGACCAAAAGTTAGTACTCTAAATTAGCTGTCAAATCTTTGCGGACTACTTTTTAGCTTGTAGATCAGCTTTTGATCTTTCCAAGTGTGCTGAACCTCACAAATTCAGCATTTCTGATAGTATTTGGTACCAATTAGCTCTGTTAGATTAATTGCAAGCAGGCCTCAGGCTGTATCGGTACATGATCATTATTCGCTGTTGAAGCACATCTGTGCTCAGTGGAGTCCCACATGACTCACCTTCACTCTAATTGAAGCATGTTGTAGGATTATTTGGTAGGCATTATTTAATGAATCCACTCAGCAGATTATTGTTACAAAACACGATAATATGATGTAGCCAAACTCTGTGCTGCTGGCTCAAACTAAAAGACTACTCCATCACAGAAAACAGGCAAAAAAAATGTGTAAACCACAAGAAAGGACTCTTGTTCTTTAGGCTCCCAGCTGACTCACTGTTCAGAAACCACACTGTATTAACGGTCAATGGGACAAATAATCTTGCCTATGCAAGCAGTCCGTAGTCTGCTTACCTAGGCACCTTAAAAAGTGCAGTGAAAAAGTAGTTCATGCTTGATGTGCAGCTGATGCAGTGGGCTCAAAATTTCCCTTCTCAGAAACTAACCTGTACCATTAGTAACCAATAGAGTTTTGCTTTTTTGACATATTTCTCAAAGTATCTCTTAGCACTAAAGAGGCCTTTCCCAGAACAGCTCAAATGAGCACACACTGCAGATAAACTGCAAAATACAGTGCACTATATACACTATACTACCAGCATTATGTAGAATCAAGATAGGTGTTTCGGTGTACTGTCAGAATGACTGTGGACGTGAGAAGTGTTTCCTTTAAATGTTTTTCACTGTTGTCGAATCCCTGCCTTGCTTTTTCAGACAATTATTTTTCTTGGGAATAACGGGCTGTTGTTGCCAATTACAGTGAATTCTTTTCAGAAAAAGTTTTACATTCTACTTTGTAAAGAAAAGAATAAAGAAGCAACCTAGATTTGCACGCAATCTCAGGGTCACAAAATTTAGACAGGACTGCACAAAACAAACATGTAGCCTATAAGAACCCAAAACACAGTTATACTATGTACAGTAGGCTACTGCAGGAACAAAATAAAGGTTTGCATTCTGCGGGTCTTTTTCTGTTCCCCTCTGCTGCCATGCCATTACATTTTTTTTGCAGGCTGCAAAGATATCATATTTTGTGGCTGATAATCATATTTTTTCCTCCTCCATTCATAAAATAATTCTTCAATAAGATTCAATAATGGAAAATTACGGTGTTATGTATTTATGGACTTATGATGGACGAAACTCCAAACCATTTACTGATAACACTGCTATTGTGGAAGCTGGCTCATATGCATTACATTCACACCATGCTGGTCTGGAACATCTTCAGTGGCTTGTGGTATGAATTTTCAGCTCTCTCCTGCAGACTGAAAGCAGCCTCCACCTTCAACAGAAGTAATACACATATACTGCAGAATCGCACGATTACAGTAGTTCTCAGTCCCTACAGTAACTCAGGTAATACTTGAAAGGCAAATATATATTGTAACTATGTGTGTAGAGCACAGCAGTGCTTCACGTGCACCTACTGCATCTCCTTCTACTGTCACGGTTTCTCTGAGATAGTATGTTGTAGAGTTAATTTACTGTCACCTCATATCTCCTGCACTTTATTTAACATTGATGCCATTTTCCTCTAATATTACAGTCGGATCTACCTGCAGTGACCGTATTGCATCTGACTGGTAAAGAGTTCTTCTTTGCCATCTCCATGACATTGTTGTGCAATCCTGTAAATTGAACTTCACACTTAACCTATCATATTTCATGATATTAGCATTACTTTAGTTGGGAATAGCAGTCACAGTGTTGAGTTAGTGCACACACGCTGTTCATAAATCACCAATTATCTCTGTAACTCATTTCTGTATTTCTCTTGTATTTTTCTGTGCTTTGCTGGCCAGCTGACAGCAGAGGGTGAGAGAGAGATAAGAATAACACACAGAAAGAGGATGATATACAGAAAAGGTACATGACTAGGTTTTATCCATATGTAGATGATATGGTTTGCACCAAAAACAACTCAACTGCAAGAGTAGCCAACTTTTAATTTAAAATTCTGAGCAATTCCCTCCATTACCCCAACTTTCTCTGACTCCTTTGTACCGTGAGTGAGAACCCTCTTCAAATCCTAGCCCATGATGATTTCCCCTCACATAAATTCTTGCTCTAGTGGAACATTTAATCCACAGAAGCTCAGATTTCGGCTTCCCCAGTGCACAACACAGTGTTCCAGCCAGCCGCAGTCTGCTCACAGACCGCTTCCTCCATCTGAGGAAAGTGAAGAAGAAGGCAAGTAGGATGGTGGGGAACTGGAAAAGATGTGTTTCCTTGTTTTGACCACTTGCGTCTTTTCTTTGCTTCCTTGAGATGCTAAAGTGAGAGAAAGAGAAAGAGCTGCAAAATGAGAAATGTTTCCATAGTGTCAGTCTTAAGCAACATCAGTTACTTACTGTATGAGTACTGCAACTGTCACAATATGTGACAGTGAGTTAAATAATTATTGCTTCCAATAGTGCATTATAGACCTACAGCTGCGGTCATAAATTTGCATACACTCATCATGAGTGTACAGCATACATCTTTATTGACTTTTAAAAACAGGAACTGGCTGCACAAGTTTTAATTAATTTTGGACTTTCTCTAATCCACACAATATCAAAGGTATAGCCAAGCCAACTTTATTTAATAAGCACTTTAAAACCAGCAATCACTGACCGAAGCGCTGAACATGGGAATAAAAATATATAAGAGAGCAAGAGAAAACACAACACAAATTAAAAGCATCAATAAAATGCAAGACACAATATATATATATATATATATATATATATATAGACACACACACACACACACACACACACTGTGGAATTCTTTGGAAGCAATGTGTCAAATATCAGATTCAACACAATAAATTCCACAATATGGGAGCTGCCACGGCAAAAGCCCTGTTCCCCCCTGAGTCTCTGCTGTGTCCTTGGCAAATCCAGGAGCAGTTGGTCAGCTGATTTGAGGAACTGTAAAAGGGAGTGCCAGTGCAGTTGCTCAGAGAGGCAGGGTGGGGCAAGGCCATTTAAGGACTTAAAAACAAATGAAAGAAATTTAAAATGAGCTCTAAAATGAACAGACAGCCAGCGCAGTGAGGATATGTTCCAGCTAAAAGCCGTGTGGCAGAAATTTGCACCAGCTGAAAACAAGACAGAGAAGACTGGGAAACAGCAACATACAAAGAATTATAGTAATCCAGCCAGCATGGATTACTGCTTTAAAGTAATGTTTTGACAGAATGTTATTTTAGCTTCACCAGTTGTCTCAGCTGAAGGAAGTTGGATTTCACCACTGCACTGATCTGACCATCCAATTTAAAATCACTGTCTATCCTAAAACCCAGGTTTGTGACAGGAGACTTTACATACTCTCCTAATGAGCCCATGTCCAGACCCACTGGTAATGCCAGGACCAAGAACAGTCACCTCTGTCTTCTTTTCATTAAAATAATGAGAATAAGCTCACAGCAGGTACCCCACAGACTCATACATGCTGCACCTCTAGATTACAATATAGGATACTCCCCTGTTTCCTAGCATCCCCTGAAGCCTCCTCTGACTCCTCTCCTCCTTGTGTCCTCAGTGTGCGAAGGCCCTTCATGATAGCAGAGGGTAAAATATTTCCAGGTCATGTGAGGAATGACACAAGTAAATTTTAATTAGTATAATGAAAAGCATTACTGTAGGGGTGTGTGGGAGTTCATAACGAAATAAGAAAAAGAGGAGGATGAAGAGATTGAGAGTGGCTGAGTTCAAATCATGGGGTGCATTCAGTTCATTTCCATTTTATTTTATATAGCACCAATTCAAAACAACTGTTGCCTCAAAGCACTTTTTAGCATAAGGTAAAGACCCTACAACATTAGAGAGAAAACCCCAATGATCAGATGATACATGCACACCGTCCAGGTTTCTCACCGTTGTGTGCCAATATGAGTAGCTGATGCATAACTCAACCATGAGCAGACATTTCCACAGTTTATTTGCTCAATGCATGTATCACTCCAGTCTCTCCTTCCCTTGAATTGACTTTCCACCAGCTTTTAATTAACCCAGGTCTTCTCTCCTGGAGCCACTCATTTGCTTTATTTTTTCACCTGCGGGTCACTGTGGCAGATTTACAGAGTCGTCTGGTGGAAAAAAAGACCCCATTCTGTAGAGTCCTTTCCAGATTAATGTCAGTGTCAAGGAAAGATGCTTCTGAACTATTATATATATATATATATATATATATATATATATATATATATTCTTTTTTTAATTTCTAACCTCTCTCCCTACCTCCTTAAATAACCTTGGTAACCCTGTGGGTTTATAAAGGTAACAGATGAATCAATTAAGATTCTTTAAGGAGTACAATATAGCCGTGATTTAGGGCTCTAGATTGCTCCCACTTGGAAAAAGACACAATCTGAGTAACCAAATGCATATACTGTATACATCCAGCCTCCAATTTTTTCTCTCTGTGTCACTGTGCATCTGTCTCCTCTCAGATATATATTCACCACACACAGAGAGTCTGGAAAACAACACACTCGCATTAAGTTAGTGACACCAGTATAAAGGCTTAACATGTGGTAGCACTTAAGCAGACTTTTCAAATCCAGGAGACATAAAATACAGAGAAAAAGACTGGAAACTGCATACAACGTATTGTCATATATAAATACAACAAGCAAAAGAAATACCTTTTGCCCCATTTTATCTGGATCTGATATAAATGTTTTTTCACTAATTGACATTAATAGAGGGGGGGGGAGCACAAATTGCTACTCTAGTTCACTCACTTTATTTTTACAATAGACAAAGGCTATATATTTGCTTCTCATAAAATTCAGTAAGCAAGGACAAACACATTGAAAACTTATAAGTCCCCAAAGATCTTTCACTGAACTGAGTAAAGTGAGGCAGTTTGGCAGACATCATACATTTAAATATTCCTCTGGTCAGCTCTGTCCGCGCCAATGAATTTGAAATGTGCTTTATGTTCATTTGGTTTCCATCTGGGGCCAAGATGAAGGGTACCACACTCACACTTTTTCTGATTTTTGTTTTTTGTATCTTAGGACTTGGCAGTGCCATAAAGTTTCTTTTCAGTTACATAAAAGTACTAAGGGATGTATAAAAATAAATTCCCCACTCGCCCTGTGGGCAGTCTTTGTCCTTCTCCAAGCTCGGGTCCTCCATCAGAGGCCTGGGAGCTTGATGGTCTTACGCAGTATCTTAGCTGTTCCCAGGACTGCGCTCTTCTGGACAGAGATCTCAGATGTCGTTTCTGGATTCTGCAGGAGCCACTCTCCCAGTTTGGGAATCACTGCCCTGAGTGTTCAGATTACCACGTGGACCACTGTTACCTTCAATTTCCACATCCTCTCTAGCTCTTCTCTGAGCCCTTGATATTTATTGAGCTTCTCGTGTTCCTTCTTCTTGATATTGCCGTCACGTGGAATTGCTACGTCTATCACTACAGCTTTCTTCCTCTTCTTGTCCAGTTGGTTAGTCATCACCAGTTCATCTGTCTGTATCTGGAAGTCCCACAGGATCTTAGCGTGATCATTCTCAACCACCCATGGGGGTGTATCCCATTTTGACCTTGGGACTTCCGGTTCATACTCGGCACAGATGTTCCTGTATACGATGCTAGCCAGACAAATTTTAGTGTAAAAATGGGAGCCTTTGTAGTGGAAAATAGCCTCAAAGAATTAGTAATTACCATCTTTTATGACATAAACTGTAACATCTATCCAAAATTACCACATGCCCATTTAAATCTGTCCTCCTGTGCTTCAACAGTACAAGAATACAAACAAAATGGTTCTGCTATAGTGGTGTAGATATGGCCTTGTGTGGCCTTCAGCAGCAGCAGCAAAGGCAGACAGATTAGCTTGTAAGTCCAGTGCAAAGTCCAGTGCTCTTTCTTCAATTAGCGCAGCTCTCGCCATTGCTTACACAGCCTGTTGGCTGGCCTAAAGATTTCCTAGTCTTAGCACTACAGCTTATTATAAAGGCACTGGAATGCTATTGAACCTTCTACAGAAGCCTGTGTCTCTTTTAATGTACTGCCAAAAGTGAAAACAGTATATTGACTCATCTTTGAAGGTCAAAAACAAGGGTCACTACTGGGTGGTTCTTGAAGCACCCAGGGGCTGGATGTTTTTGTGATCTCTAAAAACTTAGGCATTTACAACCATTTAGCAAATTTCTCTCTGTCCCTTGACTCTTTTTCTTGTCTACCCATGCACTATTTATTTCTGCCAGACTTGAAACCTAACTGCTAGGCATAAATTACATCCCAACCCTCCTCTTGATTGAGCTGGTAGTTAAAGTTGGAAGGTATGCAAAGTCTGATTAGTGCCAGCCGTCTGAAACTGGTGGCATATTTCTACCACATGGAACATGTGACAGTGTTGTTTTGAGCATTTGCCTTGATTCAGTATGACAGAAAGCAAATTAGATGCAATTTACATACAAGTGAGGTATTGGATCATCTATTACAAAGATATTACATAATCAAAACCTTACTCTAGGCAGTGGGCTAGTTGAATATATTATTATGCGCATTTTTGTTCTGTATTCAGGCAGGAGAATGTGAGCCTGCTTTTTCAAATTTCAAGTTAATTTCAAATTTGAACCCTTCAGATAATATTCTAAGCTTTCTATGGAATGACAAATGGGAAGTTGGTGCAAATGATTTGGAGAGAATGTGGAAACACTGTAGAACCAAAAAAAAACATAGATCTTTCTGATCGCAATGAGTTACAATCATTTTCATCAAAAGTATCCAAGTGGGACGATTTTTAAAGATGTGCATAGACTGCCTACAAAGTGCAACTGTCAGGGTTGAGAGGTGCGGTGCAGGAGGGAAGAGGCAGGACCCAAGGGCAGAGCTCCAGGAACACGAGGGTTTAATAAACAGGAACCAAAAACACACACAGGAACTCCCCCCTGGGAAGTACACAGGTTAGGGGGGAGAACCGGGGAGACCAGGAAACACAAAGGGACTATGGCAGGGAGAAACCACAACGGAGGAACACGACTGGGGGTAACCACGAAATGACACGACGAGGAACGGAAGAAAACTGAAGGCTTAAGAATACATGAGGGCAATCGGGGCAAGAGGAAACAGCTGGGGAACACAGGTGAAGCAAATCAGAAAAACAACAGGGGGAAGCAAAGTCAAACACGAGACATGGGGAACACAGGACTATCAAAATAAAACAGGAAGGGACAGGACCAGGAAGACGCAGAAACATCAGGGACCAGGGAAACCAGGAAATAAAACAGAAAACACTGGGCCACCGGCCCAGGACCATGACAGGACCCCCCCCTCAATGGCCGGCTCCCGACGGCCAAAACGGAAGACCAAAAAAAACCAAACCAGGGCGGGAGGCGGGGGACCCGGAAGGGGGGACCGAAACAAAAACAAGACCCCCAAAAAAACAAAGGAAAAAGCAGGTCAGGAGGGGCCACCCAGGCCCCAGAGTCCAAAAAAAAAACCCCACAGAGTCCAGAGGAAACAAGGCAGGAGGGGCCACCCAGGCCACAGAGTCCAAAAACAAAGAGTCTCCCAGCGGCGGCGGCGACGACGAGGAAGAGGAGCAGGCGGCGAAGGGGGGAGGCCGACCGCGCTCCCAGCGGCGGCGGCGGCGACGAGGAAGGGCAGGCAAAGGGGGAGGCCGACCGCGCTCCCAGCGGCGGCGGCGGCGACGAGGAAGGGCAGGCAAAGGGGGAGGCCGACCGCGCTCCCAGCGGCGGCGGCGGCGACGAGGAAGGGCAGGCAAAGGGGGAGGCCGACCGCGCTCCCAGCGGCGGCGGCGACGAGGAAGAGGGGCACCAGGCGACGAAGGGGGAGGCCGACCGCGCTCCCAGCTGCGGCGGCGACGAGGAAGAGGAGCGGGGCCCCCTGACGGCTCGGACTGAGCGGGACCCTCGGGCGGACGGCCGCTTGGCATGCGGCGGCGGCGGAAGACGAGCGGGGCCCCCTGACGGCTCGGACTGAGCGGGACCCTCGGGCGGACGGCCGCGTGGCATGCGGCGGCGGCGAAGACGAGCGGGGCCCCCTGACGGCTCGGACTGAGCGGGACCCTCGGGCGGACGGCCGCGTGGCATGCGGCGGCGGCGAAGACGAGCGGGGCCCCCTGACGGCTCGGACTGAGCGGGACCCTCGGGCGGACGGCCGCGTGGCATGCGGCGGCGACGAAGACGAGCGGGGCCCCCTGACGGCTCGGACTGAGCGGGACCCTCGGGCGGACGGCCGCGTGGCATGCGGCGGCGAAGAAGAGTAGGGGACCCCTGACGGCCCGGGCTGAGGGGCAGATGATGGAGGTGGTGTGGACGGTGGTTGCGGGATGGCTGATACTGGGGAAACTGAGGGAGCCGCTGACGGGACAGAGGGGAGCCGCTGACGGGACAGAGGGAGCCGCTGACGGGACAGAGGGGAGCCGCTGACGGGACAGAGGGGAGCCGCTGACGGGACAGAGGGGAGCCGCTGACGGACGGGGAGCCGCTGACGGGACGGGAGCCGCTGACGGGACAGAGGGGAGCCGCTGCGGCAGCGGCCGCGAGGGACAGAGGGGAGCCGCTGACGGACGGGAGCGCTGCGGGCAGAGGGGAGCCGCTGGCGGGACAGAGGGAGCTGCTGACGGGACAGAGGGAGCCGCTGACGGGACAGAGGGAGCCGCTGACGGGACAGAGGGAGCCGCTGACGGGACAGAGGGAGCCGAAGGGACTGACGAGGGACTGAAGGAGCCGAAGGACTGAGGGGACTAAAGGAGCCGAGGGCTGAGCTGAGCGAGGACTAAGGGACTAAAGGAGCCGAAGGGACTGAAGGGACTAAAGGAGCCGAAGGAGCTGAAGGGACTAAAGGAGCCGAAGGGACTGAAGGGACTAAAGGAGCCGAAGGGCTGAAGGGACTAAAGGAGCCGAAGGGACTGAGGGGACTGAAGGAGCCGAAGGAGCTGAGGGGACTGAAGGAGCCGAAAGGACTGAAGGGACTGAAGGAGCCGAAGGGCTGAGGGGACTAAAGGAGCGAGGGACTGAGGGGACTGAAGGAGCCGAAGGAGCTGAGGGGACTGAAGGAGCCGAAGGGACTGAGGGGACTGAAGGAGCGAGGGGACTGAGGGGACTGAAGGAGCCGAGGGGACTGAGGGGACTGAAGGAGCCGAAGGGAGCTGAGGGGACTGAAAGGAGCCGAAGGACTGAAGGGACTAAAGGAGCCGAAGGGACTGAAGGGACCAAAGGAGCCGAGGACTAAGGGACTGAAGGAGCCGAAGGGACTGAGGGGACTGAAGGAGCCGAAGGGCTGAAGGGACTGAAGGAGCCGAAGGGACTGAAGGGACTAAGGAGCCGAAGGGACTGAGGGACTGAAGGAGCCGAGGGACTGAAGGGAGTAAGGAGCCGAAGGGACTGAGGGGACTGAAGGGAGCTGAGGGGACTGAAGGAGCCGAAGGGAGTGAGGGGAGCTGAGGGGAGTGAGGGGACCGAGGGGAGTGAGGGAGTGAGGGGACTGAGGGGAGCTGAGGGGACTGAGGGGACCGAGGGGAGCGAGGGGAGTGAGGGGACTGAGGGGAGTGAGGGGACTGAGGGGAGTGAGGGGACTGAGGGGAGTGAGGGGACTGAGGGGACTGAGGGGAGTGAGGGGACTGAGGGGACTGAGGGGACCGAGGGACTGAGGGGACTGAGGGGAGTGAGGGGACTGAGGGGACTGAGGGGACTGAGGGGACTGAGGGGACTGAGGGGAGCTGAAGGGACTGAGGGGACTGAGGGGAGCTGAGGGGACTGAGGGGACTGAGGGGACTGAGGACTGAGGGGACCGAGGGACGAGGGGAGTGAGGGGAGTGAGCGGAGTGAGGGGAGCGAGGGGAGCGAGGGGACTGAGGGGAGCGAGGGGAGTGAGGGGACTGAGGGGACTGAGGGGAGTGAGGGGAGCGAGGGGAGCGAGGGGAGTGAGGGGACTGAGGGGACCGAGGGGACTGAGGGGAGTGAGGGGAGTGAGGGGAGTGAGGGGAGTGAGGGGACTGAGGGGACTGAAGGGGCTGAGGGGAGCGAAGGAGGCGAAGGAGCTGCTGAGGGGACTGAGGGGACTGAAGCTGCAGGGAGTGAAGGGGCCGAAGGGACTGCGGAGCCGAGGACTGACGGCTACAGCTGACTGGGGACCGAAGGGATGGCTGGAGCGGCTACAGCTGACTGGGGAAGGGATGGCTGGAGCGGCTACAGCTGACTGGGAAGGGATGGCTGGAGCGGCTACAGCTGACTGGGAAGGGATGGCTGGAGCGGCGACAGCTGACTGGGAAGGGGATGGCTGGAGCGGCTACAGCTGACTGGGAAGGGATGGCTGGAGCGGCTACAGGTGACTGGGAAGGGATGGCTGGAGCGGCTACAGCTGACTGGGAAGGGATGGCTGGAGCGGCTACAGCTGACTGGGAAGGGATGGCTGGAGCGGCTACAGCTGACTGGGAAGGGATGGCTGGAGCGGCTACAGCTGACTGGGAAGGGATGGCTGGAGCGGCTACAGCTGACTGGGAAGGGATGGCTGGAGCGGCTACAGCTGACTGGGGAAGGGATGGCTGGAGCGGCTACAGCTGACTGGGAAGGGATGGCTGGAGCGGCTACAGCTGACTGGGAAGGGATGGCTGGAGCGGCTACAGCTGACTGGGAAGGGATGGCTGGAGCGGCTACAGCTGACTGGGAAGGGATGGCTGGAGCGGCTACGGCTGGCGGAGAGGAAGCCGGCGCGGCTACGGCTGGCGGAGAGGAAGCCGGCGACGCTACGGCTGGCGGAGAGGAAGCCGGCGACGCTACGGCTGGCGGAGAGGAGCCGGCGACGCTACGGCTGGCGGAGAGGAAGCCGGCGACGCTACGGCTGGCGGAGAGGAAGCCGGCGACGCTACGGCTGGCGGAGAGGAAGCCGGCGACGCTACGGCTGGCCGAAGCTGGGGGACAGCTGACGGGTTGGCTAGCTGTGGGGTAGCCGGAGCTACGGCCGCTAGCTGTGGGGTAGCCGGAGCTACGGCCGCTGGCCGTGGGGTAGCCGGAGCTACGGCCGCTGGCCGAGGGGTGGCCGGAGGAAGCCGAAGCCGGAGCTCACGGGGAAGCCAGAGCCGGAGCTAGCGAGGAAGCCAGGGCCGGAGCTGGCGGGAGACTGCGGGCCGGAGCTAGCGAGGAGACCGAGGCCGGAGCTAGCGAGGGAGCCAGGGCCGGAGCTAGCGAGGAGCTCAGGCCGGAGCTGGCGGGAGCTGCGGCCGGAGCTAGCGAGGGAGCCGCAGGCCGGAGCTAGCGAGGGAGCTGGCCGGAGCTAGCGAGGGAGCTAGGGCCGGAGCTAGCGAGGCAGCTAGGGCCGGAGCTAGCGAGGGAGCTAGGGCCGGAGCTAGCGAGGGAGCTAGGGCCGGAGCCGGCTGAGGGAGGCAGGGCTAGGGCCGGAGCTAGCGAGGGAGCCAGGGCCGGAGCCGGGGAGCGAGGGCAGCTAGGGCCGGGCTAGCGAGGGAGCTAGGGCCGGAGGGAGCCAGGGCAGCAGGAGCCGGGGCTAGCGAGGGAGCCAGGGCCGGGGCCGGCGGGGGAGCCAGGGCCGGGGCCGGACGAGGGAGCCAGGGCTGGGGCCGGAGCTAGCGAGGGAGCCAGGGCTGGGGCCGGAGCTAGCGAGGGAGCCAGGGCTGGGGCCGGACGAGGGAGCCAGGGCTGGGGCCGGAGAGGGAGCCAGGGCTGGGGCCGGAGAGGGAGCCAGGGCTGGGGCCGGAGAGGGAGCCAGGGCTGGGGCCGGAGAGGGAGCCAGAGCTGGGGCAGGGACCGGAAGCGCAGCCCAGCTCATAATGTGCACCACATAGCCCCTCGTCAGTGTGGGCATGGTGTCCATCAGCCCGGGGAAGTCCCACAACAGCCCGTGGATACTGCGTGCCAGCTGTCCCCCTGCTTGTCGCAGGGCTGCCGGAACCATCCGTGGCAGAGGTCCAACACCCGCTCGCAGGGGTCCAGCGGAAACCCGGCACCGGGCTGGTCAGGTGGTGGAACGGCCACCGGAAGCTGTGGGGGTGCCCTCCTCCGCTGCTGGGGACTCTCCCTCCTCCGCGTTTGGGCCCCCTGCCGAGGAAGGGAGGGGCCCGCGAGCGAAGTCCCGGGTGTCAGGGACAGCCCGCCGGTGCGGATGACCTGCACCGCAGGCGGAGGGGGTGAGCGGCGTCGCCGGGGACCCCGTACCGATGCGGGTCCTCCTCGAGCCAGGCGAGTTCCACTGAAGATGCCGGGGTCCACTCGTGGTCGTGTCATTCTGTCAGGGTTGAGAGGTGCGGTGCAGGAGGGAAGAGGCAGGACCCAAGGGCAGAGCTTCAGGAACACGAGGGTTTAATAAACAGGAACCAAAAACACACACAGGAACTCCCCCCTGGGAAGTACACAGGTTAGGGGGGAGAACCGGGGAGACCAGGGAAACACAAAGGGACTACGGCAGGGAGAAACCACAACGGAGGAACACAACTGGGGGTAACCACGAAATGACACGACGAGGAACGGAAGAAAACTGAAGGCTTAAGAATACATGAGGGCAATCGGGGCAAGAGGAAACAGCTGGGGAACACAGGTGAAGCAAATCAGAAAAACAACAGGGGGAAGCAAAGTCAAACACGAGACATGGGGAACACAGGACTATCAAAATAAAACAGGAAGGGACAGGACCAGGAAGACGCAGAAACATCAGGGACCAGGGAAACCAGGAAATAAAACAGAAAACACTGGGCCACCGGCCCAGGACCATGACAGGAACAGTGGAAATACTCAGACACTATGAAAAATAACATTATTAGGCACTGCAGTGTCACCAAAATAATTTAATTAGAAAATATTTAATAACTGTTATATTGTGTCAGGCAAAATGACTCTACAGTATGAGGAATATGCTACAAAAAACAATATGCATTACAATAGTTAGGCAATAGTTATGCTCGCTATGTCACAGTACGGTGGCTGTGTGTAGGCACAGTTAGACAAGAAAGAGGAAGAAACAGATAGGGAAACACAGAGAAAACCAAATAAAAATAATAAACTCAGTAGGAACTGAAACTAAATACAAATTGTGAACTCAGAACTAATGTTAGAGGCAGCAATCCATTTAAACAGCTGTACAAAACTTGACAATGACAGCAATTTATTGTCAGCAAAACAAGAAATTAACAATATCACAAGAAATTAAACTTAATAAAGAAATCTAATCTAATCTAAATCTAAACAGGAATCCAGATAATAACACAGGAATAAAAAAAAAACCTCAACTTGACAATAATGAAGAACCCGGAGCACTAGAATGCAGTGAAGCCAAACAGCAAACACTTAAATCAACATGAATCCACAGACCAAAGTAACTCAAAACCTTAGGTCCAAAACCAGGAACCATGACACTCCAATACATGTACAGTGTATCACAAAAGTGAGTACACTCCTCACATTTCTGCAGATATTTAAGTATATCTTTTCATGGGACAACACTGACAAAATTACACTTTGACACAATGAAAAGTAGTCTGTGTGCAGCTTATATAACAGTGTAAATTTATTCTTCCCTCAAAATAACTCAATATACAGCCATTAATGTCTAAACCAGCGGCAACAAAAGTGAGTACGTCCCTGAGAGACTACACCCGTAAATGACCAAATTGAGCACTGCTTGTCATTTCCCCTCCAAAATGTCATGTGACTCGTTAGTGTTAGTAGGTCTCAGGTGTGCACAGGGAGCAGGTGTGTTCAGTTTTGTAGTACAGCTCTCAGACTCTCTCATACTGGTCAGTGAAAGTTCCAACATGGCACCTAATGACAAAGAACTCTTTGAGGATCTTAAAAGATGAATTGTTGCACTACATGAAGATGGCCAAGGCTACAAGAAGATTACCAACACCCTGAAACTGAGCTGCAGCACAGTGGCCAAGATCATCCAGCGTTTTAAAAGAGCAGGGTCCACTCAGAGCAGACCTCGCGTTGGTCGTCCAAAGAAGCTGAGTGCACGTGCTCAGCGTCACATCCAAATGCTGTCTCTGAAAGATAGACGCAGGAGTGCTGTCAGCATTGCTGCAGAGACTGAAGAGGTGGGGGGTCAGCCTGTTAGTGCTCAGACACTACATCAAATTGGTCTGCATGGCTGTCACCCCAGAAGGAAGCCTCTTCTGAAGTCTGTACACAAGAAAGCCCGCAAACAGTTTGCTGAAGACATGTCAACAAAGGACATGGATTACTGGAACCATGTCCTATGGTCTGATGAGACCAAGATTAATTTGTTTGGTTCAGATGATCTCAAGCATGTGTGGCGGCGATCAGGTGAGGAGTACAAAGATAAGTGTGTCATGCCTACAGTCGAGCATGGTGGTGGGAATGCCATGGTCTGGGGCTGCATGAGTGCAGCAGGTGTTGGGGAGTTACATTTCACTGAGGGACACATGAACTCCAATATGTACTGTGAAATAATGAAGCAGAGCATGATCCCCTCCCTCTGGAAACTGGGTCGCAGGGCAGTGTTCCAGCATGATAATGACCCCAAACACACCTCTAAGACAACCACTGCTTTATTGAAGAGGCTGAGGGTAAAGGTGATGGACTGGCTAAGCATGTCTCCAGACCTAAACCCAATAGAACAGCTTTGGGGCATCCTCAAGCGGAAGGTGGAGGAGCGCAAAGTCTCGAATATCCGCCAGCTCCGTGATGTCATCATGGAGGAGTGGAAAAGCATTCCAGTGGCAACCTGTGAAGCTCTGGTAAACTCCATGCCCAGGAGAGTTAAGGCAGTTCTGGAAAATAATGGTGGCCACACAAAATATTCTACTACTACTTCAGGAACTTTCACTAACGGGTGTACTCACTTTTGTTGCCGCTGGTTTAGACATTAATGGCTGTATATTGAGTTATTTTGAGGGAAGAATGAATTTACACTGTTATATAAGCTGCACACAGACTACTTTTCATTGTGTCAAAGTGTCATTTTGTCAGTGTTGTCCCATGAAAAGATATATTTAAATATCTGCAGAAATGTGAGGGGTGTACTCACTTTTGTGATACACTGTAGCACATATGCATAGTCACATCTGTGTATTAACAGCTGGTGTTATGAACAAGAGTTTGGAGCTGTGAGAAAGAATACAACCACGCTAATTAAATGAAAGGCCTGCATATTTGTCTGGGTTGAATACCAGAAACAAACTAATTGTCTAAATATGTGTTTCTGGTTGGATTTCTCTGATCCGACAGGAACAGAGTCTGATCAAAGCATTGTGCTCGAGACATCCAAAAGCATATGACCAGCAATACAAAAGCAGTACAGTGGTACAGGGGGTTCCAGCACCCACAGGGGGCATAATTACCTGTGCCTGGCAGAGGTACGACACTCAGCATGCATGAACCCTGTTCAGCTCTGGATCCTGTTCCAGGTATCATGCTGTCCCTTCACAGTAAATCACAGAGCAGTAGGGGTATTTCCAGCTAAACATTCTCACTTTCTTGGACACCAGCCTGCAATAAACTGATATATATATACTATATAATGTTTTTGGGTAATTTTTGGTAAAGATAGCTGAGTTTAGTTTAGTTTTCAGTCTGGAGGATACTCTATCTTTAATATAACATGTCTTAAATAACTGACAAGTCTGTTTTGTGAGTCTGTTTTGAGCCCATGAAATTTTATATGGTCCAGATACTAACAAGCATTATAACTAAAGGCTGTTCAAATGACCTTAAAGAGGTGTGGGTGAAAAAAAAAATCTAATCTTGATCAATTAATTATAATATATTTAATTATATTTACGAGAATTATCAGATCTCTCCCCTTGCCTGTAGTTAATTCCCGCTGTAACATTGCGATGGTAGGGGCAGAATTTGGTGTAAACAACATGAGAGTGTACACATCTTCTGATGTCTGCTTCCAGCAGGCTAACACACCATGTCAAGAAGCTTAAATCATCTCAAACTGATTTTTTAAACTCAGATGGCCTCCTCACTCACCAGATCTCAATCTAAATCTGCAGCAACTGTGTGGTGCTATCATGTCAGTATTGACCAAAATCTCTGAATAATGTTTCCAGCACTTTTTCTGAATTTATGCCATGAAAAATTAAAGCAGTTCTGAAGTCAAAAGGCCCAAGCTGGAACTAGCAAGGCATACCTAATAAAGTGAGCAGTGAGTGTCTATATTGTGTTTTGATATATTGGTATGCCACTGATTCAAACATGAATATTTTCACAGAGTGAAGTGAACTTCTAGGATCTGTTCATGAAGCATAAAAACCTAATTAAGAATTCACTATTTAGTTTTAATCTGTTTGAAATTAAAAGGTCCTAGCTCCCAAAACCAAAGAGGCACCAAAGTGCTTATGCTCTTGACACAATATACAAAACAAGACTAACAAGACTATTTCAGGATGTAAATACATCAGTCTCAGTCACTTGTGAAGAATTAAGGGAGCAAAAGGTGGTGGAAAACAGTATTAGCAAGGTGTACCTAATAAAATGCTCATTGAATGTATATATTGAGAAGTGCAGAAAATGAACATACACGAGATGTTTTAAGTATACCTGTGAAATTCTGGGGCCACTATTTTAACTTAGATTTGTACTAAATTTGCCATTCAGTGAAACATTTTGAAACCTCACACAAGCTTCCCATTACAGCCACAGTCTGATGTGTCAACCACCATAGGAAACTGCTCATACCAATGTTGCTAAGAGAGGCAAAAATTGTTCTAGCATTCTCTCCGAGCAGAATTTACTGCCATTCTGTTGACCATAGTAGTAATATTTTACCATATTTTACCAGTATTAACACATTCGTATTTCTGATTCAGATTTTCCACTTGCTTCTGATTGCCGATGCCAAGGTTGACCTATGAGACAAGTACTGCAGTATATCTACAGGCTTGGTCCAGCTACTTGTGCCCAGTAGCACATGCCACAAATGCAAACCTCACTACAGTATATAAACAAAAGCTGTTTGTTTTACGACTTTTGCTAATCTATGTTTGCCCAAATGTAATATTTTAATATGGTAATTTTCAAGTGCTTGATATTGTTGCCTGATAACAGGAAGGTTCTGGTTCTTTATTTGCTGACTTCCTTCTAGATAAAGTTTATGTCTTCTATTTGTACATGCATGGGTTTGTTGCTGGTGGCCCAGCTGTATAAAGACATGCAATTTAGGTTAAATGCAGATTCTAAATTGCCCAAAGTTGTGTGAATATGAAAGGCTGTTTATCTCGTTTTTCAGGCATGGGATTGACTTTCACTCACCATATTCATAGATATATGAATATGAAGTGGATATGATTTGAGCCATTTAGATTTTTGCATCACAAACACCTTTTAATTACTTATGTTTCTATCTGTGCATCGAGGACAGCCTGAGCAATGTGTGCATGATGTTCTCCTTATGAGACCCATCTTAAATGGTTTGTTAGCTGAATTAGAGCTTTTTTTTAGGGCAGACACCTTCTGATTGCCAAATGAAATAGTTTTTTGAAAAATACAATTATAGTTAGGGAAACCGAATCTGTCTTCTCTTGAGCAAAGGAACTGCCAAGTGTGGTCAAATAATAAACGGAAGGTTTAGTCTCTCATTGGAACAGTAGCCGCTAGGGTGTAAAACAACAGAAATTGACATCACACATAGACTTTCCCCTTTGGAAACACCATGCCACAAGATGTGTTGCATTAACTGTTAATGTGTTGTCATAAGGATTGCATTGAAAATGTCTTTGAGAGGGGCTTAACTTGGTGTTTGAGTGGTAGACCTGCAACAGATAATTGCATATAAGCTTCGTGAAACCTAATAATTACAAGCAGAAAATTGCAGACAGTCTAGTTTTCCGTTGCGATCCAACAGGAGAAAAAAAAGAAGCCTGGTACGATTTTTCCATCTGTCTCACAATGAACGTAAATCCTAACACAATGAAACAGGAGCATGTGTTCTCTCATGATAAAGACATGACGAAGGCAGAAATTTATGTTGAGCCACAAGACCGAATGACCTCAGTCGCTGTATGAGTTTGGGGTTGCTTGATTGGATATAGGAATGTGATGACCCTAGTATATCCCTTGTGTGTAAGTCCTGGAGAGTAACACTACCAGAATGTGAATTGCATGAGAGGGAGATTGAAAATTATATGCCTGTAACTGCAGTATTGTACCCATATTAGGAGTCAGGCTGGGGAGGAAAAAATCCTCACTTACGTACGCTACAGCACATTACTGCGTCCGTGCAAGTAACTTCATATGGGCTGCAAGGCTTTGTGTTTAAGCTGGGTGCTGAGAGACATGGCTTTGCCCCGAATCTGGACGTGTGAGCTTTGCAGTGTTCCATTGTCGTCCATCTTGTGGCGTGTGGCTTTAGTTTCCACATTAGTTTATTTCCCACTATTGCTACTGGCACAACTCAACCTGCACAAAGCTCAGCCAGAGATCTGGAAAAGTTAGCATGACTCACTCACAGACAGCAACATTTACTTCTCTTATTCACTGTATGTAGCTCTTTAATATGTTCATTTATAATGGGATTTTCCATCAGTATTCAACTACTAATGAGATTGTATCAGTTACCAAATAATGGGAGTACACTGTCAGGCTTCTTGCAAAGGATAGAAGTAAATGTGGGCAAAAACTCCTCTTTTATTCCTGTGATACTTTAATCAAAGTGTGATTTGGACCTCCATGCTGGCTAACTCTCAGAAATGCTGAGCAACATCCTCTGAGACTGAGACTGATATATTTACCTCCTGAAACACAATATTAAGTGGCTACAAACACAGAGTTGTAGATTCTGAAACACTTTTCTTAGTCTTGTTTAGCATATTTTGTCAACAGCATAATCAGTATGGGGCCACTTTGGTTTCTGGCAATTAGAACCAGAGATGAAAACTAAGCAGTGGATTCTTAATTACACCCTATAAAAATATTCATGATGTTTGAATCAGTGGCATACCGATAAATCAAAATACGATATATAAGCTCACTGCTCACCGTGTTAGGTATAGCTTGCTAGTACTGGGTTGGTGCTTGAACTGCTTTAATTCTTCATGGCATAAGTTGATCAAGGTACTGGAAACATTCCTCACAGCATCACGAAGTTTCTGCAGATTAGGATTGAGATCTGGTGAGTGTGGAGGCCATTTGAGTACAATGAACTCACATTCAAGAAACACTTCAGCAACAATGCTCAAGTGTTGCTGGCCATCTCTAGGCCCAAAGTGTGCCAAGAAAATATCCCCCACATCATTACACCACCAACAGCAGCCTGAACCAGTGACAGGATAGATCCACGTTTTTATGTTGTTTATGCCAAATTCTGCCCTACCATACAGATGTCGCAGCAGAAATCAAGACTCATCAGTCCAGGCGATGCTTTTCCAGTCTTCTTTTGTCCAATTTTGGTGAGCCAATGTGAACTATTCCCTCCTTTTTCTGTTCTAAACTGACAGGCCTGTCACACTGTGTTGTCTTCTGCTGCTGTAACCCATCACGTTCAAGGGTCAAGGTTCAAGGTGTTGTGCCTTCAGAGATGCGCCTCTGCATACCTTGGTTATTGTGAGTGGTTGTTTGAGTTACTGTTGCCTTTCTATCAGCTTGAAGCACTCTGGCCAGTCTCCTCTGACCTCTGACATCAACTAGGCATTTTCACCCAGAGAACTGCCGCTAACTGGATAGTTTCTCTATTTCGGGCCATTCTCTGTAAACCCTGGCACCAACAACCATGACACATTCAAAGTCATTTAAATCACCCTTTTTCCCCATTCTGATGGTCATTTGAAGTTCAGCCAGCTGTCCTGATTATGTCTACATGCCTAAATGTGCTGAGTTGCTGCTGTGTTACCGGCTTATTGGATATTTGCATTAACAATCAGTTGAACTGCTGTTGCTAATGATGTATCTGGTAATTGTTTATATAAAATACCCTAAGATAAGCTTATGGCAAGTGAATGCATGTATGAAAAATTCTCCAACTGAATGGCAGTGACTGAGGAGACAAATTCTCCATGAAGTACACAGTACATAGTTGGTGCTTTTTTGACATATTATGGTCACAAAGACTGCCAAAAGCCATGAATTGTACCGGCCCATTTGTGACAGGCCTGTTAGCCTTGCTTATGATAATGCCGTTCCTTCAGTCTAACACGTCATGGGACAGGTTTCACGAGTGATCAGGCAAAGAAAATGAACAATGGCAGTACAAAACATTTGGTCGTGTGCCAGCCCAGATAATTTATCACTAAATTAACGGAAGCTCAGCAGGCAACGCTGAGCTTCCGATTTGCCATTCCCGAAGATACCACAGCACACATAATGATATGTGGGATTCATTACATCTTTTTCACTTCTGCTTAGCTTTGGGAAGGCAGTCTTTGAAACCATAAATCTTAAACCATGGATCTCAGAATGAGTTTACATCCAGGATAGACTGTTTATCCTAAATGTCATCTTTAGAAAATATCCACAGAACATATACGGAGCAACAAAAGTAAATATTGTTACAGGTTAACACACACACACGCGCGCGCACTGTGTGCATGTGTGTGTGTGAGAGAGATCCATTGAAATGTATATTTACTCACCCCATGCCTATAGCCTTGTTTAAACATAACTTTCCTACAACAGAGAAATCATCTTAAGCTTGTGTTGAAATTTAAAATGTGAACTGTTTAGAAAATTAGAGACCAAACATTACGTCATGACCAGATTTTAAGTATCCAGATTGTGCAAACCGAATTGCTTAAAGTCATCACCTTTATTCCCGTCACTGTTTTTCTCTTTCAGCATGACTTGACAAATCTTTACTTAGTGTTCGATAACTTACTACCAAAACATTACAGAGATATATATACTTGCCCTAAAAAGCACAGGATACATTTGTTAAAAGATGTTTTAACATTTTACTTATATTCAGAGTAAAAAGTGAAAAAGTGTAAACACAAATTGCCTTTAATGTACAAATAATGGATCTAGTCCTAATTTTAATTTAAAAGTAGTTAAAAGTTGCTGTTTCACATTATGGTGAAAATGCATGGATATAATAATGTTAATAAATATTAACCAATGATTTTAAGCTGCATCACATATGTGAATAATAGAGTCTTGTTTGGTTCATGCATCCTTCGGCACATATTGCTTGACAGAGTGTTTCTTCCCAACGCTTTCTCCAGGTTAATGGTTTATGCAGGGCTACTCGCTGGATCCGTGTAGTGAGCTCTCCCTGCTGTCCCTGTAGCAGATGACCTGGGCCAAAAACCAGCTGCTGGAACAGAAACATGTTTTAAAAAGCTCCTTGGAGGGTTTTGAGTGTGGGCTGTATTGCATTAAAAAAAATTTTTTTTTTTCTTGATCCTGACTTACTTGGCTGTGATTTATGGAAAGTAACATCTCTACGGACAATAAGCCTCAGCATGTACAGGTGATGGTTTGAAGAGTAATTTCCAAGAAATGTCTCAGGCCTTAATAGACTTCTGAGAACAGGAATTCCATAAATAACTTCTCCTGTGATTAGAGGGCGGAAGTTCACACCTAGATCTGGAAATCTGGACATGTCTTCAGTTATTTCATCTTTTTGATTCACTAAGGGAACACCCACTTACGCTGTCCTATTTCATTAGATCTCATGCACTTCAAATCTATCTGCTGAGCCAGAGAGATAGAAAGAAAAGAGAAGCAGAGAAGAGAGATATGGCTTTAAAACCAAAGCCAGTCTATCTGTTGTTCTGAGTTATATTCACAGACAATTATTTTTTAATTTTTGTCTGTTGGGAAAAAAAATCTTGTGAAAACTGCAGGTGGTGTTTCGTTTCACTGACACTTATGCCACTTTTCCACTGGTACCTGCTCAGCCCGGGTTCCAAGTGAGCTGAGTCTAGCTGAAAATGTGACGTCAACAAAATACATGCCACTGATTGGCCAGGGAGTGACATCAGTAGATGAGTCATGACAGTGCCTCCTTCACAAGAATCAAACCCACTATTTTTGAAATGGCTGCACTCTAACCAACACAGATGTTTTTCTGCTTGGTGGCTGGCAACAGCATCCAGAGGGAGCTAGACAGAGTTTGTGTTTGTGTCGCATACAAATGATGTCACGGGACTTTTGGGCCTTGCTGAGGCGGTACTCAATTGTAATGGAAAACAAATGAACCTGAGTAGAGTAGAGTAGAGCCGAGTGGGTACCAGTGGAAAAGAGGCACTATTGACTTCTGCTGACTTGGCTTTATGTTTTTTCTGCCCCCTTGTGGTCAAAAGTCTATTGATGCAGTTTTAAACTGCTGCCAACAGTGTCAGTGAAAACATTCATGTCCAAATCTGTCAACAATCACCCACAGGCCTTTTCTGGGCAGTAATGAAAACATTTCCAGAAATCAAATTTGAAGATGTTTGTGGAAACAGTCATATTTGAATTGGGATAGCTCTCAATCAACTCCAATCTTGTCTGCTGAACTGATACTTAGCCGCTGATGTCACAGACAGAAGCAGTTGAAAGAAAGCCAAAGAAGCCAACCTTGGAGGGCTTGAATTTGACAGCATTATGATAGGTGACAGATGCTGGTTATCCGCATGAGGCATGCACATAAACCTGAATCCTGAGAATGGTTGGCTCTTTATGTCCGATCCCATAGGACTTGTCCCATCATACCCTGAGGAGCCGCATATCACACACAAGTAGATAATCCTGGGGTGATTGAGGTAATTGCTTGCAGTTGTGGTGGGTGTAGAAGAGAGCTCTCAAAAGGTGAGGAAAATGCAGCTTCTGTTCGATATTGATTTCAGGCTGCACTTCACAACTGCTCTCTGTGCAGCTTATGTGGTCTGAAGAAATGCAAAAGAAGAATAGGATTTTAAAACTTAATTTTTCACACTCCATTTAGTTCGCCTCTGGTTCTCCTAACCCCACTCCTCCCCTGCAGACAGTGAGTTAAATATCTTCATGGCAGCTCTGGTTAGCAGTAAAACATTGGGGAGAAATACTCACGAGCCCCCTGGACTTGAAACACTGACAAAATAAGTCCAAGTCCTTAAACGGCACTGGCACTCTGCCTCCATTCAGAGCACCAATAATTGCAGGTTCCTCTCTATCATTTGTCTTACAAGCTGACAGTGGGAGATTCTTGAGCCATGAGTTTTACCCTCGATACTAAATGAAACAATTCATGTTATGAAACTTTTTATGTTTAACTTGCTTTTTTGTATGTTACAGAGACTGCCAAACCTCTATACATTCTGAATTTCCCCACCAATTTGGAAAGTGTTTTATTCCTATGATGGAAAAGGAATGCAGCCTTTTAAAATGTTTCTTGTTCTTTTGTTTACGCATGGGGAACTGACTGTATGCTCACAGCCTCACCTGGTATAGCCTGTAACTCGTTTTTGCTTTAAAACAATGGAATATCACTTACTTTTACTCACCTAGTCTTGGTGTAAATTTAAGATATGTTTCAGCAATGCTATGTGGACACTTATCCACATACGCAGTGCCACAGTCAGCAAAGGCTTAATTCCCTGACTTCAAAGAAGCATGGCAGCCAGCAGTCAACTGAAAACAAGTGATGAAGGAGGAGTAAGTCCAATGAGCTTTTAAGCACCCTTAATGAAAGCAAGTCTTGATTCTTTTTAAAATTTTTTTTTGAAGCTTTGGTTTAAGTGGTTTTGAGTGCACACACTGGCTTGATTTGTGTGAACCGTGGTTGCTCTGTGTTGAAAAGGAAAGGGGCTGTGATTGCAAACTAAGAGGAGGTGTTTGTTAGAGTCGTAGATGTGTGTTTCCCAGATTTCTAAATAGCTGCTCACAGGGTGCGTTTCAGATCTAAAAACTCAGCTTGAATTAAGTCCATGGTGAGTTTTTCCAGGATGTGGGCTACTGCAAAGATTCCGATCCTATTCCTGATGGCTGCTTGCCTTTCCTAAGTGTTTTATTTTAAATTTACATTTTTATTAAATTTTATGTGTCTTTTTTCTATTTGGTAACTGTAAATTTAACACATTTCTAGTTGTCAAAATTACTTGTTGATCCATGTTTCTACCCTCACCTATAGCTGCTAGCTGTAGGTGTAGATATAAGCAGTAAATATAAGCTTCCTCCAAAGCGTGTGTGGGCTCACAGACAGGTTGTGTGTGGGCTCACAGTAGAGCTAGCTCATTATGATGCTGTTTCTCAGTATCAGAAGGAGTCAGTTGGGGTATCTGGGCATTTGTCCAGAATGCCTCCTGGACACCCACCAGCTGAGGAGTTTTAAGCACAGAGGATACCCCGGCTGAATCATATTTGTCACAAGTAAAACCTGCCTGTACAGTAACTGCAACTTTATTGGCTAGTTGCTCAGAGTACTGAGATTAATCTGAACTGACTGTGCTCTGACTACAAGCTCATAACTAGGAACCTGGAAGGCTTGCTTCTTGCATCAATCTGGCTGCCTCACAAGGTAACACTTGGCAAAGTTTGGTACCAAAATTATGTACATAAGTTTAAGAAAATAACTTAAATAATAAAGATACTCCACATTAATGAGATCACATTTTTATAAGACTATAAAACCGTTTTGTTTGGGGAGATGTCCACTTCATATAGAATACAGAATACTCTTGGGGGCAGGGCTCGATATGGAAATCTACCAGGTGAGCACAAATGGATTTCAGGAAAGCTAATGTACGCAAAATCTGCCTTATTACATAAATAAGATCATTCTACATTCTGCAGTTAGGAGAACATGGCTCATGCGCGAGGAAATGAGGTAACATACAAACCCCACAATTACGTTCCACTCTTAATATACTTGTCAGTTTGTGGTCGGACCATGATGATAGTATTTGTGGTGTAGTGTCTGAGAGAAGACCATTTAGGTTTGTAGTGAGAAAAGGATGCTGCTTATTTACAGTATTTCCAAGGAATCTTTTGGAAACAAAGGTAACTCTGGTAATGTGATCAGTTACTGTATTTAGTCACAGGATTTTTTCCATCATAAAAATCCAGCACTCAAGTGTCCATCACTAAAAACTCAAGTTGAGTCGTTTGAAAGTACTCGGCCAGGTTAAAGTGAGCTGAATGAGTTTGTGAGAGACAGAAAATTCCTGCCTGCTGTGCGTGTTCCTCCTTCTTCTCCGACAGTCCCCTCCTACTTCCCCAAGATATAGGCAGCGCTTTAACTTAGAGTCAATCAGAGTGGGATCTTTAACTGTGTGTGCCACTGGGTCTCTGCGTCTCAGCCCACCACTTACACCCTCACAGCAGTCATCACTTATACACCATCACACTGACGCACGCTTGCACCGCAGACCATATGGAGTACTACTGCTTTCTCCTGCTTTGGATCTACAGCCAGCAGTTAGGTGAGTGAAAGCTGTTTATTGTTTATTCTTCTAAATGAATATGTGTGCTTGTATCATACTAATATGTGGATCTAACCTTCTTTCTTCATGTAGCTTTATAATAATAACACTAGAGTA
Organism: Pterophyllum scalare; assembly: GCA_024447675.2. Lineage (NCBI taxonomy): Eukaryota > Metazoa > Chordata > Actinopteri > Cichliformes > Cichlidae > Pterophyllum > Pterophyllum scalare. The sequence continues at coordinate 54,692 of JAMQGT020014319.1, forward strand.
CTTTCATAAATGTACTGCGTCTCATCCGAACACCAGCTAGAAACTTTGGAACTTCTAAGAGTTTTTTGTTTTTTTAAATTTTTACTACATTAGATAACTTATTTTTTTGGATTTATGAGATTTTATTTTATTTCCACACTATGTATTCTGTACTAGAACAGCAAGATCTGAATATCTTCAGTGGATGAATGGCCACTTGTGTAAGTCATTATCAAGAAATGGTAAAGCAAAGGTCGCTGGCTTTACTGAAAGATATGTTGTCCCTTGAAGGTCCACAAAGGAGCTCTGTGTCATACTGGAAGCGGGCATGTTCTTAAAATTGATGCCGTCTTTTCAGCATCAGCTTTACAGAGACCGGAGATTTACTGGTGCTCAGCCAGAAATGTGGTCAATCACTATAGCAGCAACACATCCAGACAGGGTGAAAGAAAACAGAGTGACAGAGAGGGAATAAAATGCATCAGATGCATGTATTTTTCAAAGCCAACCATTTGTCTCAAGTAATACATGGTTTAAATGTTTGGTAAAGCTAATTAAATCTACCACATCTTTTAAATGACCTGTAGCACCTTCAGTGACTGATCCAGTGGTTGCATTTGGAGCTCAGTATCATGTAAAATGCAGTCACATTGTACAAACAGTGTTAAGAAATATAAAATACTGGGCATCTTGTCACATGGCTTTACATTATGTTTTGCCAGGTTTTTTTTTTTCAGCACTAAGGCATTATTCAGTCTTTAACCACACTGAGGTCTACAAGACTAGAACTATGCGGAACAAGAAAGGAGTTGGTCTTTAATTTAGAGTTTAGTAAATAATATGAAACTAAGGAGTGGAGAAAAGGAAATCTCTATTGTAAATATTTGGATCGGTTTTGGAATTTGTTGGAACAGACTTTTGGATTGATGCCACAGTAATAGAGACATTGACCTTGCAGCTTAAGTCTGCGGCAGAAGATCTAATGTAGTGGGAGATGTTTTAGAAAGCAAACAAGAAGCATTTTAGTCTGCTGTGTGTGGACTCGTATGACTTTTGGACCCAGATAACTTTAAATATGGCTACTTGATTTAGAAATGATGCGTATGACACATTTATGTACGTTTGCAGGGTGTGAACTCCATCACGAGGTATGTGTCCTCACCAAAATATACAATATTAACTGTTTCCTTTCTTTCTGTTCATTTGTGTGTGTGGGGGGGGGATCCTTATTTTAATTGACATTCAGTGTGTCCACTTCCAAGAAGCTGCCATAGACATTAGTGGTTTGAAGAGTTGTTTGTAATAAACAGCTAAATAATTAGCTTGTTATTGCCCTCCACAATTCTCCATACCAAGATTTAATTTCACTTAAGTTCCTCGTGTGTTAGCAGTGTACAGGACCTATAATTCCTGCAGTCTCTGCGGGGCTCTGCCACTTTGAATGATATTGTTATGTTGGCTAAAACACATTCAGTCATACCTGTCAATCATGCCTGTCTGTACTGATGAAGATTGTTGTGTGTTGCTAAGAATTTGATGGTAGCTGTGAGACTGACACCTACTCATTAATCAAGAGGTGTTTTTAACCTATTACGCCTGTATTCATGAGCTGCTCATGTTTTAGTTACAGTTAGTTAATGTTACACTGACCAAAAGCAATTTATGCTCTACCTCCAGCTACAGAGATTTAGTCCGAATCCCTGTTGGGCCTTTTATCAGCTCAGGTGGTTAATAGCCTGTTAAGAAATGCCCAGTTGGCTCCTGTGTACTGGGAACATCTGGGTTTAGACACCCCGTGCCTCCCAGAGTGTTTGCTTTGGCGTACGTTAATAGTGAAATAAGGTGCCAAAATGTTTGAGTATATTGTCAACTGTGAAGCACTGTGAAGTGTGTCTTTCCAGAGAAAACCACTGGATCACTGGAAACCCAGAACGGATAAACAAAAAAAATCATTACATTCAGTTACTTCTGATATTTGCTTTTATGTGAAGACCCATAGCTGCCCAAAGATCTTCCTCCTGGCCCTGTAACACCAGCGAGATGCAGCGTCCTCGCACACATATCAGCAGTGATTGTCAGGGTAGACAGAAAATAAGTGAAGGGGAGGAGACGTCATGGTGCTGCATCATGCATGTCTGATATGAAGATGTCTCCAAGCCAGCAGTTTGCACAATTTATCCCCACTGCTGCTCTATATCAGTGGGTCTGCGGTGGAGCTCCAGCGGCTTGGTGTTGGGCCAAAAGCAGCAGCAGACTAATGTGAGTCACACCGGCAGCCACCGGCCTGAGGTTTATTTGTCTGGGCAAAGAAATCGGTACACAGGAAACCCGGCAAGACTCTGACCTTACGTTAGAAGCTGCTAATATTACTGAGACTATTAAATTGCTTTGCCACTTTAGTGTCTTTAAATGGAAACTGGATCATCTCAGTTCTCATGCTCTTACCCCAACATTTCTCTCTCTGTTACAAGTATTTTACAATTACTGTGAGGGTATTAGCTTTAGCATTCCTTTAACTCCAGCCCTGCTATTGCTGGGCCATTTGCTTGTATTGTTTAACCCTCAGTCAGAAACCAGAATAGATAAGGTTTTGTGTGTTTCCCATGAAAAACAGAAAAACTTCAAAATGATGCAACCCAGCGCTGACACGAGAGATTCCTTCTGATTTATTCTTACACGCATCCATCCCAGTAATCTGTTTTCAACCTGTTTGCCAAACATGTTTGTAGCTATATAGAAACTTTAGGGGAGGGTGTCTGGGAATAGGATGAAAGAAGAGCTGGACATGTGCACCATTCATACCGCAGGAAATGAGCAATGCGGCAAATGTGTCAATATTTATCTGAAGAGTTTGCGTGGCAGAGGTGGACACTCTAAGGGAACTTTTCATGAAGCAGAACAAATGATCTATGGTCATGCCAATCAAGTTATGATATACTTGAGGTTAAATGAATGATTTTTTTCATTGTGTAGCTGGAAATCCAAGCGTAGCTGTGGTAGAATTGTGGTTTTAGGGTTGTTTTTTTTTTTTTTTAAACTGCCTGAAGTCCCCCAACCGTTTTGGCCACAAGTTTACAGACGCTTGCTAAGAAACAGGGGGAGCAGATATTTTGTTTCATGTGTGTTTAGACAGCCTATTAACATGCCTAAATATTCGCTATCTAAGGAATCCAGACAACTTCACATTTCTGTGTAGGGACTATTTGTCTTCAAGGAATACAGTAACTCACCATGCAACCTCGCCTCTACATCTCACTGCACCAACGGCATGTGCACCAAAAAAAATCGGGTCTGCTATGACAAGTTAAGTTAAAGTGGAACACTGAAATTCTGCAGCATTTATGATTTAAAAAATAATAAAACAATTTTTTTTACAATATAGAACATTACAAGTAATTGAGTTTGACCTTTCTTGCAATAATTATGCTGCTATTTTACATCCTTTCAAACCTGGAGAGACTGCAGAATATTTTGAGCTGACTCTTTAAGTTGATGGATTTGTTCTGGACTCTTAGGAAGATGACTGTCTTCAGAGTGGTTTCTAACATGAAGTTTGTCATCATCACTTGCTTTAATAATAAGAGTTAACTCCGAAAATTGTGCAAATCGACAAACGGACTAATGCCAGCTGTGCTGGGGTTCTGTTACTCTCAGCTTAGAAGATGAATATTACACTACTTAATTCGTGTAGGGAGGGGATAGGAAATCTAAATTTAGGCTTTTTCAGGAGCTAAATCTTGCTCAGGGCCAGAAAAACAAGCAAGACTGACTTGGAATATTAATATTAAACCACAGTTTTTTGTATTTTAATTCTAAAAGTAATTTCTGATCAAAAGAGTAATCTAACATCTCAAGGAGATATCAAATTTCCATTTTAACAGAGGAGCTGTGCAGTTGATGAACAACAAACATTTGCTGAGGGGTGTGTCTCAAAGAAACTTACATAATGGTAGACTGGTACATTTACCATGTGATCAGTTGCTGGACATCCAACACCAGCAGGACAGATACACTGATGCAAGTGAAGAAAGAGTCCACTGAGCCATTTTCTCAATTGTTTATCCAATTCAGGGCAGTTGGGGGCTGGAGCCTATCCCGCTGGAGCCCATCCCACTGTCACAGGGCGAGAGGCAGGATACACCCTGGACAGGTTGCCAGTCCAACACAGTGCAACAGACAACCATCCAAGCTCACATTCCCTCCTATGGCCAATTTAGTTGACCTAACTGAACTGGAGCAGAAATATTTGACAGTTGAAAATGGAAAGGTTTTCATAATGGTAACATCATTTTGAAAATAGTAATTTTTAATGACTGAAATTGTATGTTGAGTAATAGCAACAGCAAGTAATCTGTCTTTTTCTGTCTCTGTCTCTCTGCCAGCCGGCTGCCTTGAATTTGAACTGTTGTTTGTTATTGAGTAACTTTAACTGAACATGTGTCCAACTTTGTTGCGCATTCCCTCACTTTTTTTTTTAACAAAGTTTTCCAAATTAAAAAGAAAAAAGCCGCACTCGACTCAATGTGACCCCAGAGTCTCATACATGGGGAATGAGCTGTGTGTGGTGATGTTCTGCTTGAGTGTGAGGGATTAAATAAACCCTACAGTGTGTGGACAAGAACCACAAAGTAAGAATTACAGAGATTTATGGTGGTTAAAAGAAGGGACCTTTGTGCTCTCGGCTCAGTGTTGCAGCTCCAGCTGTGAGAAAACACTTTAATTTTAAACAAACCTCTGTGTCTCATTAAGCACTGAGTGCATTTCACTTTCGCAGTTTTTCTCTGAAATGTGAGTCGGTATAGTTTGGGATTAAGAAAAATCAATAACATGTAGTGCAAAGGTTAAAGTAAACCCTGAGCTTACAGTAGCTGAAACACTAATGGAGCAACAAAAATAAGTAGGAATACTTAGAATGAGTCCAGCAGTTAGCAGAACAGAGATCAGCAGCAAAGTATGCAGAAGACAGATGAAGAGAGAAAGATGAATTGAGGGGAAGGCAGAGCTGCATTACAGTTACGGGTTTTTTTCCCCTTCTTTTTTGCCAAAAGTAAAGTTTCATCACCTCTGCGAAGATCCTCCACTTTCATCGAAAATTAAAGGCCAAATGGTACTGTCAGCATTAATAAACTATGATGGGAACGTTAGTGAGATGCAGAATGCCATCCCTGATTAGTACTTTAATAGAAGACACTTTTATAGGATGTTTAAAAATGTGATAAAAACACAATGAGGGAAATGCCTTAAAATGAAACAGATTGTACTCAGCCTTAGACTGACATACTGGGATGAAGTAAACAACACTGGTGTCAGTCAAATATGCCCTGTGGAAGTAAAAAAAAAAAGTGCTATGTTGGTGGCCGTGTTAACATGTGTTTAACCAATACTCCTCCGGGTCTGCAGCCTAACGGAAAAGTGTCAGTCAAACATGACAGACGGCTCACTATATCTGAATAATATTTGTTTCCTTAGGAGGGACGTCTGTGTTTAGGCTAAAGCAGGAAGACAAAGGAGACTAGGGGTTATTTTTCAGGATGGGTAAGGAGGACTTTGCCGCAGTTTGTTGCGCTTAGGCCAGATGTTGAAGTCTAACTCAGCACAGACATTTGCCACAGTGCTACCATTTACCATATGATCTAGATATTTTGTATCAGTGACACTAATGCCATTTAAATAGCATTTGAAGTCCTTCTTATATCACTGCTGATAAGAATTTCATTTTCTTTTTCAAGGGTTCCATGACTGCTTTAACATCGACACAAAGAAATACAGGCTCATTAAAGGCCCTAAACAGGCACAGTTTGGATACACTGTTCAGCAACATGTGGCTGCCGGGGGAGAAAAATGGTAAGGACTCATATTGTTTACAAAATGCTGCTTTGCAAATTATTACAGCTTGTTGATGTTAAATTCTGTTGACCAGTGTTACGTAGCTTGGCAAATATAAATGTCGAAATCCTGAAGTTTAGTTGATGGTGCAGGAGTCCTGGTGTCAGCAAGGTTTTCTTTGTGTGTGATATACGATGTCATCAAGTGGAAAAACTCCTATATTGACATTATAATTTTCATCAGTGCAATGACTGCTTGTATTATAGTGCAGAATTTTTATTATCTGTATTTTATTTCAAATATCAGTATCGCTTCCTGTAATCCATATTTTAGCCCCTATAAAGCTGCCAGAATTTACCTCAGTGATCGACTGCTAAGATTAAGAGGTCAAGAAAATAATGGCTGTAAAGACAAGATGTGAAGCTGAGAGACAGCTGACTTGGCAAAGATGCTGGGATGTCTCTATTTTTCCCCTGTGACAGATAGTGATCTACTGCACCTCTCTTGTGGTGGTGTCTTCCCAATAATTTGTGCTTGCAAATCTGAACTGAATAGCTCACATTCATCATATTACCTCATAGCACAAATGGACTTCTGATGCACACTAAGCCAACTGGCACTGTGTGGTGGCCAGAATTAGTTTCTGGCATCTGGCATCTCCAGGTTCTGCTTCTGTGTGTGTGTGTGTGTGTGTGTGTGTGTGTGTGTGTGTGTGTGTGTGTGTGTGTGTGTGTGGTTGTGTGTGTGTGTGTGTAATTATGTGTCTTTTTAAAAAAAAAAACTGAATTCAGTGGCTTCTAGAGTCTTTCAGCAGAAAATGATGAGTGTGGCAAATTTTATGAAATGCTTTCCGTAACCTCCCTTTCAGCTTTCTGACCAGTAACCTCCTGCAGTCGTACAAATGATGACAGAAACTGTACAACGTTGTTATAGCTTTGGTATAGCACGTTACCACAAATTGGAACAGTGAAAAGTTATAAACGTGATCTCCCCTGACCAGATTTATGTCTAACTTCACCTACAAAGCTTTTCTTATTTAATTCTATACATTATAATCCTTAACGGTGGAATTTAAATCTCCCATGTTATGTTTTTTGTGTTTCTTCCTGTTTTTGTTTCAAATCTATAAAGCTCAAAGTCCACAACAAATGGAGGTTTCCTCTCCCACAGAAAACACTGTTGCTTTGTAGCTCGTCTTTTTTTAAAAAAAATTTTACTTCACGATGGACCTTCTCTCTGAAGTGTTTCAGAGAGAAGGTACTCTTGAAATGTACATTATGGAAAAATAGACTGTCCTAGCAGAAATATGTAAATATGAAGCTGTAAATGAACTAAATCTTGGCACCTTAAAAATGCTTCTTGATTTAAAAGAAAATTATTCACCCAGTGAAGATTTTTACTTTCAGGATTTCTTTTTTCTTTCTTTCTCTTTTTTCCTCTCTTGCTGGTGCTGTAGCTCATCTGTAGTACAAATGTGCCTTACTGAACTAATTAATACCTAATCTAAATAATGTTGCAGTACAGTTTATTAGGAAATGTTTACAGTTAGCACTATCAAAGAACAGAGTTGTAGTCAAATACCTGTGTTTTTGCTTAATGGTAATACTTACTGTCCCATCCACAGTTTCTATTGTTCCTCTTGGAAAGTTATTCATCTTCTATCACACCTGGGCAGACTAGCTTATTAAGCCTGTAGTGTTGTACCTGAAAGGTTCATGTAAAGCAGCTTTAAAATATTCCAGCTGGAAATTAAATTAACATCTTCTGCTTGCTGATAAAGTCAGACCAGAGTTTCTGGTAGCAGCATTAAACTCAGCAAAGCCAGAAGGTGACAAAGGGCTTTGCACTGTACGTGTTTGCGGATCTGTTCATGGAGGACCAGTTCTCCAAACTCAGGACACGTACAGTGCTATACCAGAATAACACTTTTATTCTTCTTCTCATTATCATTATTATTATTATGCTGAAAAATCCGGCTTCTTTAGCGACCATGTCAGTCAGCCATGTCTCCCAGAAATGAAGAGGTGTGATGAGGCTGGCATGTGTGGAATAAGGGTTGTAAATGTCTGAGAATGAGGTGGAAACATTGTGCAAACTGCATACAGCAAAAATGGAGTTGGGTATTATTAGGTGTTCATCTATCGAATAAAACGCATGGAAAAATTAGAATATATTGAAAAGACTGCATGTTTCTATACAGTAAATGTTTGTTAACATTACTGTTTGATACTGTTTCAGTATATTAGATATTCAGTGTACTGTCTGGCTGAAAATGCTGTGACCCACAGCACCAAGTGTTCCAGCTGTTTTACACCTTGGTTATGACTCGTCTGTCTGTCCGGCAGACACAGTGGACGTCCTGTTGATTTTAGTCTATAAAACACTGGTTAGTCAGAGCAGCAGGTGTTGGCATGTGATCTAACAGCTGTATGCGCACTTATGCAAGACTGTCTGTGTATATTTGTACGTGTGTGGGAGTGTGTGTCTGTAGTCTGACAGTTCTCAGCTGGATGCAGGAATGTTACATGTGAAAATGTAAAAATACTTAATGAAATAATTAATTATTGTTTTATATTAATTTTATCCACACTGACTTACATATATGACTTGCATAATGAGTTCATGTTTCCTCTATACAATTGCTAGACATCTGTAGGCTTGTGTTGCAATCCACCTCCACTAATGCTGCTCTCGCCACCTCTGGATTTCCATGTATGAATCAACCTCTTTAAGAACTGCCGAGCGCATGGATTTATGTGTTTACCTGATATCATGTGCAACACCTTTTATTTGCTATATTTACACATGCAATTTAACATTCAAACAAGTCAATAAAAAAACAAATTTCAATGTACAACCATTCTGTAAATTGCAATGGACCGTCCCAGACCGTTTAGGCCTTTTAGCCTTCCAATTTCCCTTCAATTGGTTTCATGTCAGCTAAGCTTTCAGGAGAACCGAAGTTGTTACGATTACTGAGGGGGCCCTTGAGCATGTGTGCCAGTCTATGGCGCTGTTTTTCCAGACTTGTCTGAATTCTAAAAACCCTCAGCTGCAAATGTTTGGATAGGAACACGATCACAGCTGGAAAGTGACTTTGTAAAAAAAAAAAAAAAAAAAAAAACTGAAGTTAGGCAAGCATGCAGCTGTATTCAAAAGGTTGTACTTGAGGACCAAAATCGGATAGTAGACATAAATATTTGTTGATTCTTTGCACTTGAGTTCCTATCACTCTTGATAACAAAGCTGGTCTTTCATTCAGCTTGTGAGTCTGTCTGTGTGTATCATCTTGACAGATTTTGATTCCAGACGCATGTATGTGGTGCCAACTACAGAACAGCCAAATTCTGACCCTTGGTCAGAACCCTGTTTGCAACACACTTGAATGCTCTAGGTACCCTTCAGTGTCATTTTTCAACATGCAGGGCTGATGCTGTGAAAGTAAATATTTTACACAAATCTACAGTCTTTCTAAATCGAATCAAGTAGTTTGGGGTCTGACTAACTAACTTAACAGCGAGTAAAAAGGAAAACCAAGGGAAATGGAAAAGGATAGTGAAATGAAACAGCAAGTGACAACAAAACGATGAAGGTACAAAAGTGATACTCACACACAGAACTCAAGCTGCAGTCTTGTGGTTGACAGTCTTGTGATTTATGCCTCTGTAACCACATTTTATGTGTCACTCTTTCAAACAGGAGCATTGGCTCTCACTGCCCACTAATATTACCTTGTTCCCAAATGGCTTTGGCAAAACTGCAGTTGGAATGACAACCAGTTGGGAACTATTACAAAGGCACTTTTGAGGACTTTGGCAGGCCTGTGTGTCTGTCTTTCTGTGGACAGATTCTGCCAAAGCGATATTGTCGTAACCATAGAAGGTAAAGCCACAAAACTTCTTGTTTATAATCTAGATCAAAATGAAGGCTGGTTTCAAAGATATGTGTGGTCCACATCCAACTGGACGGGTCTCAAGAATGGTGTGATCTCAGTGTGAGACAATCTGTAGTCTTTAAGAGGTTTCATCGATTGGAGTTAGTAAAATGTGCAACCATTGACCTTTTTGAGTTTTAAGATTTTTTTTAATTTGTGTGTTTACTCTAAATGACATTACTTTGCTGATCAGCATTTATGGAGGTCTGTGCATGACTGCTGATGGAGCTACAGAGTTGAGAAAAGGGGCATGTGGCATTTCCTCACGTGTCTGCTCAACATGGTGATTTAAACTCCCTGCCACAGCAGGCGCTCACTGGGTTACTGAAAAGAGGCCATATGACCTCCAGTTGGCAAAGAGCTTAAGTCTTTGAACCTGATGGGATACACGGACCTGCATACTTGTGCCATACACTGCAGAAGCCCCCCACTGTCTATTCTACTGTTTATTTTTCTGCAGTTATGCCAGATCTGCTCATTTGAGACCTCAGCTCAGTTAGAATTTGCACACCACACATAACTGCAGAGTGTGTGTGAAGACTTTCACCTCTGCCTTATAGTGCTTCTTTTGTGACTTTCTGTGCAGAGCTGCACAAAATTTGAGCTTCAGAAAAGGTTATAAACAAGAATTCAGTGTATTCACTTTTGGTTCAGACACTAAAAACTGCTATTACAGTTGTTAGAGGCAATGAATTTTTGACTTGTTTATGCTGTTGGCAAACTGATATATTTTTAATCACATTGAGAAAAAAAAATAGTGGTGGTAGATGGGTCATTTTAGCCAATCGCAACATACAGTGGTTACGGAAAGTATTCAGACCCCTTTAAATTTTCACTCTTTGTTTCATTGCAGCCATTTGCTAAAATCAAAAGAGTTAATTTTATTTCTCATTAATGTGCACTCAGCACCCCATCTTGACAGAAAAAAAAGAAAGAAATGTAGACATTTTTGCAAATTTATTAAAAAAAGAAGGCAGCACAGTTAGAATAACACAGCTGGACTCCATTGAAGGAGTAGAACCATCTCAAGGAGGATCAGAAGAAATGGACAGCATGGGAGTTAAATATGAGTGTCACAGCAAAGGGTCTGAATACTTATGACCATGTGATATTTCAGGTTTTCTTTTTAATCCATCCATCCATCCATTCACTTCCGCTTATCCTTTTCAGGGTTGCGGGGGGGGGCTGGAGCCTATCCCAGCTGTCATAGGGCGAGAGGCAGGGTATACCCTGTACAGGTCACCAGCCAGTTGCAGGGCCAACACAGAGAGACAGACAACCATTCACACTCACATTCACGCTCTCATTCACACCTATGGGCAATTTAGAGTAGCCAATTAACCTAACCCCAGTAACTGCATGTCTTTGGACTGTGGGAGGAAACCAGAGTACCCAGAGGAAACCCACGCAAGCATGGGGAGAACAAGCAAACTCCACACAGAGAGAGAGAAAGGCCAAGGTGGAATCAAACCCAGACCTTCTAGATGTTATTCTAACTGTGCTGCCTTCTTTTTTTAATAAATTTGCAAAAATGTCTACATTTCTTTTTTTTTTTTCTGTCAAGATGGGGTGCTGATTGTACATTAATGAGAAATAAAATGAACTTTTTTGATTTTAGAAAATGGCTGCAATGAAACAAAGAGTGAGAATTTAAAGGGGTCTGAATACTTTCCATACCCACTGTTAGGCATGTGTAATTCAACTTTCGTGGATATATATTAGATGCTATTGTTGTGAAATTAAAACGGGATGCTTTCATATTGTGTTGAAGGTACATAAAACAGGTCATTTTAAGCCTGTTGTAAGGTGGTTGCAAGGCAGCACGATGATGCCATAATATCTGATAGATATGAAGCCTCAGGGGTCAGAGATGTTGCTATGTGCTAAGTTTGGTTGTTCAGCTCCTAATGGTTGGGGAGGAACTCATTCAATATGACCTAAAATGAGTGGCTGAGCCCATAAAGTTTTTACAGAGGTCAAGTCAGAAACCTGTTTTCCTATAAACTTCTATAGGACTGGAAGTATTTTTGCAGCCACAACCATCACCATCTGGTGGCCTTCAGATAAAATGCAGGTTTAAGACATTTCTACACTGACTAAATTTTTCTGACCCAGAAGCTACAATGCAGTGAAAAAGTATTTGCCCCCTTCCTGGTTTCTTAGTTTTTGCATATTTGTTAAACTTATATGTTTCAGATCATCAAAAACAATTTAATATTAGATGAAGATAACCTGAGTAAATACAAAATGCAATTTTAAGTGATGATTTCATCTATTATGTGGGGGGGAAAAAAATCTATCCTGTGTGAAAAATTAAATGCCCACTTAACCTAATAACTGGTTTGGCAGCAAAAACTGCAATCAAGCATTTGCAATAACTGTCAGTGTGTCTCTCACATCGCTGTGGGGGAGTTTTGGCCGACTCGTCTTTGTAGGATTGTTTTAATTCAGCCACACTGGAGAGTTTATGATCATGAACGGCCTGTATAAGGTCATACCAAAGCATTTTAATCTGATTTAAGTCCGAACTTTGTCCAGACACAAACTGATGGCTGAACATTCTCCTTCAAGATTTTCTGGTAGAGAGCAGAATTCATGGTTCCATCAATCACAGCAAGTCATCCTGAAGCACACGGCTCCAGACCATCACACTAACACCACCATGTTTGACTGTTGGTATGAATGTTCTTTTTATGAAAAGCTGGGTTAGTTTTATGCAGACATAACAGGACTCAAACCTTCCAAAAAGTTCATCATTTGTCTCATCAATCCACAGAATATTTTCCCAAAGGTCTGGGGATCATCAAGATGTTTTGGTAAATGTGAGACGAGCCTTTATGTTCTGTTTGGTCAGCAGTGGTTTTCTCCTTGGAACTCTCCCATGGATGCTATTTTTGCCCAGTCTCTCTCTTATTGTTGAATCATGAACTCTGACCTTAACTGAGACAAGTGAAGCCTGCAGTTCTTTAGATGTTTTTCTGGGTTCTTTTGTGACCTCCTGGATGAGTCATCGATGCACTCTTGGAGTAATTTGGGTTAGCCGGCCACTCCTGGGAAGGTTCTCAACTGTTCCAAGTTTTTGCAAAGCAATCCTTTCCTGATTGATAGATTTCAATTACTTTGCTTTTCAGCTGTTTCTTTAGATCATGGCATGTTGTGTTGCTTTTTGAGATCCTTTAACCTGCTTCACATTGTCAGACAGGTTCTATTTAAGTGATTTCTTGATTCAGCAGGTCTGGCAGTAATCAGGCCTAGGTGAGGCTAGTGAAACTGAACTCAGCTCTCCAAAAAATGTGGGTAATCACAGAAAGTATTCAGACCCCTTTAAATTTTCACTCTTTGTTTCATTGCAGCCATTTGCTAAAATCAAAACAGTTCATTTTATTTCTCATTAATGTGCACTCAGCACCCCATCTCGACAGAAAAAAAAAGAAATGTAGAAATTTTTGCAAATTTATTAAAAAAGAGAAACTGAAATATCACATGGTCACTTGAGTGCACGTCACTGATTTATTTATATATATATATGTATATATATATATGTATATATATAAATAAAGATATAAAGTGCTGGTAAATGTATCATAAGCTTCTGATTACTGTCACTGTCTCCTCAATGTTCCTCGGCAAAGAAGACATGAGAAATGAATGTCTTTAAAAAATAATTATATGACCATTACAATTCCCTCAATTTATGAGGCAGCATTAACTAAAGAAAACATATCCTGTTAATAGAGGCAGACGGAATGTGATGAGCGAGCGTGACATTAGAGTAGCTCACTCATGTTTGGGGCAGGGATGTGGTTTCACAGTGTATACGTGTCCATCTTCCAAATATGAAAAACATTACCACATTAATGACAGTCTGGGCCTGCGGATGGCGCTTCCTCAAACCCCCAAATCCTGTATCCATTGGTAACCGTGGTAGATAATGTCCATGTGTTCATTTTGGATCAAATTGTTTCTTTCATCGTCATTAGTATTCTTGCCGTGATGATGCACCAGAGCTAGCTTTTGACCCTAATGAGCTCGTGAACATGATTGTTTGAACAGCTTCTGGTGAAATTCAGGAGGTCCTGAAAGGCAGGGATCCAAGTTAAAGCAACAATGGCCCCTTTTTCATCAAGGTAGATATATCCTGACCTGAACTTAAGCTGCAGTGTCTCCTCTTGCCAAGGAATTGCAATAACTGAAGTAATAATCGTGATATTAATAGCTATGAAAATATGAGCACTGCAGGAGCCACTGTGGTAAAATGACTTCCAGAGTCTGTGAGACTTTAAAAGTTGGCTTCAAGAGCAATAACACTGAAGCTCGCTTCCACATGATGTGCTCTTTGATGTGCAGTGATGGACTGCAACAACAACATTTCCCCTTGTCCTCAGTAGCTGCTGTAAAATGTCAAATCACAGTGGGCACTAAACATCTGGTGAATGTGTCCTGACTGTACACTGTGTCTATGTTGTGGAACTTAATTGTCAATACATTAGGTCAATACAGAAGAACTGTATTGATCAAGAATTAAGCTTCCCAGGTGAACAAATGCAAATAGAGAAGACACACAAAATATAGTTATTAACAACTTTTCATTTCTCTAAATATATGTTATCCATCTATCAGTCCATCTATCTTCTTCCACTTATCTAATTCAGGTTCGTGGGTGTTGCTGGAGTCTATCCCAGCTGCCATAGGGAGAGATCCACAGTACGACAGATCGCCAGTCTATTGCAGGGTGAACACAGAAAGAAAGACAGCCACTCACACTTACAGCCAATTTAGAATCATCTATTAATCTAACCCATGTATGTCTCTGGACTGAGGGAAGAAGCCAGAGTACCCAGAGAGAGCTCATGCAGACACGGGGAGAGCATGCAAACTCCACACAGAAAGGCTGGTGGTGGATCTTCTCACTGTGATTGATTATTTACATGCTAAATGTCAGTGCAGTCAGCTACAGTATTATTAATGAAGTGTCTATAATTAACCACCAGTACAGCCTTTGATTTACACTGAAATCATGGACAGCATGTTATGTCGTGCTAACACAATTAAACTCAGCCTTTTCTAAGTACTGAAAAAAGCTTGAAATTCTGGGGAGTGTGAGCCTGACTTTGAACAACTTAAGCTAAATATCTGTTTTCCTTTAATTGTGAGACTTTGACCTATAAGTCCATGCAGGAGGTTGATCCTGGTCTGTTTTTGCTATAAAGTGGTGTAGAGTGTCTTTCCTTTGGGGCACCACTGAACTGGGAGTTGCTCCTTTGCCAGCTGCTTTCTCTGTGATTTTCACTTGGACTGCAGTGTTGTTTAATTTTGTCGCTGACTTAGAGCATTTACCAAAGCCTTTCCAGGAATGTGACTATTTTAGGATACAACCTGCCTGCCTTTTAATGCCTGAATTAGTTGATCTCAGGAAATCTGAAGAAGTAACACTATTTTGCGTGGTTTAGGTAAGAATGTGTTATTGGCTGCCAGTTCTGCTGCTAATTAACTGTACTAATGGAGACTGTGCCAAAGACAAAAATGAAAGAAAAGTGGTTAAATCATAAAATGGACATTAATAGCGTGCCTTCTCGTTTTTTTCACACCACAGATCTGTCATTGTTGTGGTCTTTGTGTAATTTTTTTTCTCTTTTTCAGTAACTGGACACCAACTACTGCTAATTCACCACTAGGGTTTTAACTTCTGTCACAACGAGTTGACAAAAGCACAAAAATCTGTAGCATACTTTCTGTGAATACAAGGATTATTACAGTGAACGTTTATGCCACTAATGCTGGCATTTTTAAATTCAGTCTTTTGGGTATTATTTGTGGAGATGAAACAATGCGGCTTCATATAAACTGCAGTGTTATTATGGCAGTGTATATATTGTTCTGATTCTGACTGCTACTATTCAGGTTTTGATTCAACTCTCCATATGAAAATGCAGGATGGAGCTAAAGGCAGTCTGAGATATGTTTAAATATGTAGCAATTTTTTTGATTGTATTAAATCTAATGCAATCACAACAGTATCTCTAACTGTTGTATCTCTAAGCATGGCACTGAAATGGCACAGACAACTCAAAACCACTTTAATGGTTGAATCTCAGAGGTCACCAATAAAGAAGATAGCTGCTTTAACACATTTTTTGTTGTTGTATATTTTTTAGAAAAATAGAAACCACCCCCCCAAAAAACAAGACTAGAAACAAAATTGTGTGCACTATTACTAGCAGCTTGTTGAAAAAGCATATCATTATTAAATCTACAAAAAAAAAATGCCAAAGACAACACAGTTTGAAAGACATAGAATAGTATTTTTGACCCAACAAGGTAATTCCCAACATGCTAATAGCCAAACTCATGGCATATCTTGGCATGGTGTGCAGTGCATCCTTAAAAAATTTGAGAAAACTGAACAAGTGGAGAACAAAGGAAGAAGTACCAGTCCTAAAAACTATCTACAGCAGATGAACAGTATGTGAAAGTTGTGTCCTTAAGAAAAAAAAAAAAGATCCCCAAAGCCCTGACTCAGGACCATCTATTGTTTGCTGAAACCTCATCAGAAATTCAATTCAATTCAATTTTATTTATATAGCACCAAATCACAACAACAGTCATCTCAAGGTGCTTTAATATTGTAAGGTAAAGATCCGACAATAATGGAAAGAAAACACAACAATCAGCTGACCCCTAATAACCAACCACTTGGTGACAGTGGGAAGGAAAAACTCTTTTAACAGGAAGAAACTTCCAGCAGAACCGGGCTCAGGGAGGGGCAGCCATCTCCTGTGACTGGTTGGAGGGGAGGGGAGGAAGACAGGACAAAAGAAATGCTGTGGAAGAGAGCCAGAGATTAGTAATAAATAATGATTAAATACAGAGTATAAACACATAGAGAACAAAAGGACATATCTGAAGAAGAAACACTCAGTGCATCATGGGAACTCCCCAGAAGCCTAGGCCTATTGCAGCATAACTAAGGGTGGGTTCAGGGTCACCTGATCCACCCCTAACTATAAGCTTGATCAAAAAAGTAAGGCTTTAAGCCTAATCTTAATAATAGACAGGGTGTCTGGCCTGAATCCAAACTGGGAGCTAGTTCCACAGAAGAGGGGCCTGAAAGCTGAAGCCTCTGCCTCCCATTCTACTTTTAAATATCATACGAACCACAAATAAACCAACAGCATGAGAGCAAAGTGCTCTATTGGGGTGATATGGTACTATGAGGTCTTTAAGGTAAGATAGGGCCTGATTATTCAAGACCTTGTATGTAAGGAGAAGGATTTTAAATTTGGTTATGGATTTCACAGGGAGCCAGTGGCCTAACGTCAGTGGAATTACGCTTTGTTACGCTGGTTACCACGCTGGTTGTAGGGCCCCCAACAAACTATGGAATTGATTATAATGCAGTTGTTTCTGTCCTGGATGCAGTTTGCACTCTACCACCATGCTCCTGTCCTTTCTGGCAATAAAAATAAAAGCAATGTTCATATCTCCACGGTTCAGACATTGTCCACTTTTTTCCTCTTCCCTGCACACAAACTAAAACCAGTTGATTGTAGCACAAACACAGCAAGAAAGGGGCTATGGTTGATGGTTTTGTTTTCTTTCTATCTGCCCATCATGCACATAATTGAAGAATCTTTATATCACAAGTAATGGCATAGTTGTTACTGTAATGTACTGAATTTAGTACAGTAATGTGTTACATTGCTGCAGTACAGAAAAATATTATGTGATTGCTGCAACATTTGTAGAGAACTACACCCAACATTGTATATGACACAATAATACAGCAACTATTTTAGCAAACTAGTAGAATTCTTCACGCTCTACAGATAATAAAGCAGATTAAGATACCAAACTGTTTGTACTCCAGAGTGGGCCCACTGCAGTATGTTGAAAAAACTGAACCATAATAAAGTCTGAGTCCAGCTCCACAGAGCTGTGAATTGCTCATAGACTTGCTGCTAAATTTGATGGCATGTCTTCCAAAATGTTTACACTGAAAGTTTAATTTGGACGGTGGTGGCAAAGTCCATTAGCATCTTTAATGATTAGATTCTTAAATGTAAATGAGAGAAGTTCCTCATACTGTTACAGAAGGAAATGCACCTTTGATGTATCTGTCATAAATTCAGATGTGCATGTTTTTCATTCTGAGATACACTATGCTTTATGTACATTGTTAAGGAGTGTTTTGAAGGATATGCTTCAACTCTTTGATTCTGTTTTCTTGCAGGTTATTAGTAGGTGCCCCATATGAAATGAATGGTGCTTTCCAGACGGGGGATGTTTATAAATGTTCACTGAGCAAACGAACCAATGGCAATGGTTGCGCCAAGCTCAACTTAGGTAAAGTATTGCAAAACACCACTCCATTTACCCTGCTTTGCTTTTCAGCTTATGTGTCAGTAAGCATCATGACAACATGTGTCAGACAGAAACGTGGATACCATACCTTACATTCCACATTTAATTATTTTTTTAAACAGTTTATGTACGTTTCCACGTGTGTGTTTTACCGCACATTTTACCGCATGCCTCGTTATACGGGTTGCAGATGTTGTGTGTGTTAGGTACTCAAAAGACGTTTTATCAAGTAAACATTTAGATCTAAGGATGTAGAGGTTGCTGACACTAACCCAAGTCCCAGATGGAGGAACTTCTGTTTCTTCTCTCAGGGACAGCGTATTTATTTATCTGTATATATGAAACAGTCATCTTAGATCTCAGTGAAATGCATTTTCCCCCAAGGAAGGATATCACTGACGAATGTATCGGAGCGAAAGGACAAGATGAGGCTGGGAATGACACTTGCATCTAACCCTAAAGACAACAGTTTTGTGGTGAGAACCCCTTTATCTTTGTGAAATATGGTAATGGCCTGTTGCTTTAGAACTTTTTGAGTGAGTTAGAACACATAAAACTGCAGTTGTCAAAATAGGGAAAAAAAGCACTCCCACAAGATTGTCTTTTGATTACATGGTTCTAGTACTGCTGTTCTTGGCATAAACCTAGCTTTTTGTATTATGCTGAGGTCAATAATCTTGCTTGTATCAATGCTTTCTTTCAGGCCTGTGGGCCATTATGGTCCTATGAGTGTGGAAGCTCTTACTACAGCACCGGCATATGCTCCAGAGTCAATGCAAGCTTCAAGTTCTCCAGAACAATCGCCCCTGCCTTTCAGAGTACGTTTTTAAATGACGAGATTCGTCGATGGTTCTAAGTCACTGCAGAGGATAATCTCCTCATTTGGGAACATGTGCCTTATCCTTTCAGGGTGTGAAACCTACATGGACATAGTGATTGTACTTGATGGCTCAAACTCCATCTACCCGTGGTATGAAGTGCAGGCTTTTCTCATCAACATTCTCCAGAAGTTCTACATTGGACCTGGTCAAATACAGGTTTGAAATAAATTAAACAATACTAAAGGAAGGCATGTTAAAGAACACCACGTTTTTGTCATCACAGATCACTGTCATTGTGTTTTGTTGTACAGGTTGGAGTTGTGCAGTATGGTGAGAAGGTTGTCCATGAGTTCAAACTCAGTGACTACAAATCAGTAGAGGAAGTAGTGAAAAAGGCACGCAGTATCAACCAGCGGGGTGGTGAGGAGACCAACACAGCTCTTGGCATTAACACAGCACGGTACAGTATCTCCATGAATCCAAATGAGCACTTCACTTGTCCTCCATTCTGTACAGCATTTTACTAAACATAGTAAACATGTTAACAGCTCACAAGCTTTCAAACAAGGAGGTCGACGTGGTGCCAAGAAGGTGATGATTGTGATAACTGATGGAGAGTCACATGACAGTGCTGATCTCCAGCAAGCCATTGAGGACAGCGAGAAGGATGGAATCACCCGTTATGCCATTGCTGTGAGTCTGCTAGACCAATTACTGAACTTGGCTTTCTGAAGGCTTATAAATCCCCTGTGGAGCAATGAAACACCATAAACATTAATGAGGTGACTTCATGGGGTTCAATTATAGCAGCTCTCTCAAGAGTTACGAATGGAGCCAAAACACTCTGAGTTCTCTGAGAGCTCCAAACACACACTCGGTGTAAGAGCAGTTGAAGGTGTGAATGATCTCCTCAAAGCCGCATAAGTCTTTGGTTTTTGCCACTACTGGTAGAGATACGGCACACTTATTTCCATCCAGTGGTTGAGTTGTTTGAGTCATTTGGCTGAAAGTCAACTGGAGCTGGTGAGAGCACTAGAACTGAAGTAGAAACCTGAAACCTTCTCAAAGCACTAATATTAACTTGGTACAGAGCTATTAAAATGTGAAAGATTTGTTTTCCCAGTCCTGGCTTCGTGCACCTAGCGACAGATTGTTTAATCTCATCTTTACAGGTTCTTGGCTACTATAACCGTAGAGGAATCAATCCTGAGGCCTTCCTCAATGAAATCAAGTACATTGCCAGCGACCCAGATGACAAACACTTCTTCAATGTGACAGACGAGTCAGCGCTGAAAGATATTGTGGACGCACTTGGAGAGCGCATCTTCAGTTTGGAAGGTTTTACAAAATATTCAGTTTACTTAGAGGCAAAATTGCATGGTGAAAGTGAGGCTTATAGGGACTTGTTCACAACCCTGGTGGTATCATTACTTTTGTACCATTGCATTCCGAAATTAATAAAAGAAAAGTCTTGTCTATAGTAAAGCACATTCTCACTTAAAAAAACAAAACAAAAGAGTATATGATAAATCTATTGGTGAGTGTGCAGATTAGATTATTTACATGTGAATCTAGAGTCAATATAAATCAAAACACTGGTCATAGCTTCTGAAAGTTATTCCTCTATGGTATGGCTGTAAATTAAATGCATAGGGGGCTTGGACTGCTTGTTAAAAAGAGCTTTTTGACAGCACCACTTTTTTTTCTCATATCTTATATTAATGGACTAAATTATTAATAATATCCATCCATTCTCTTCCGCTTGTCCTGTTCAGGGTCGCGGGGGGGCTGGAGCCTATTCCAGCTGACATAGGGTGAGAGGCAGGGTACACCCTCCACAGGTCGCCAGCCTGTTGCAGGGCTAACACAGAGAGACAGACAAGAGACTTATGGGCAATTTAAAGTGACCAGTTAACCTAATCCCAGTAACTGCATGTCTTTGGACTGTGGGAGGAAACTGGAGTACCCGGAGGAAACCCACGCAGACACGGGGAGAACATGCAAACTCCACACAGAGAGAGGTCTGGGCCAAGGTGGAATCAAACCCAGGCCTTCTAGATCTCATTCTTGCTGTGAGGCAGTAGTGCTAACCACCACACCACCGTGCTGCTTAATAATATTTATATTAAACTGAAAGCAATCATTTGTTGCAGTCCTAGTGGTAATGCTACAGTAGTATCGCTGTAGCACCTAAAAATATTTCTTAAATCTAAATGTGAAATGTTCACATTGAGACTCTTAATGCCTTGCTTTTTAGAACAAGTCTGTGGCTGGTTCAAAACTCTAAAAGACTGACTTGTTTACACAGGAACCAGTAAGAATGGGACAGCGTTTGGCCTCCAGATGTCTCAGGCTGGATTTTCTGCTCACAGCATTGAGGTGAGTCTGACTTCTGCTGCCTCCTAGCCTCATACCATCTGTCAACATGTAGGACAACACACATTGTCTCAAATTCTGGTCCATCATAACTCCTTCCCAAAACCTGCCATTTATCACTTTCCAGTCCCTCCTGAGGTGCCTGATGTGTGGCCATGGAAGTTTAGGTCACCCTGATTTAGGAGCCATTGACACGAGAAAGAGGCCTTTTTCCACTTCAACTATGCAGTGAAGACAGCCCTTGTTCCCTAAGGAAGCATATTATTGAAACACTGAGACAAAAGTGAGACAGTTGTACTGTAGAATGGCCCAGGTTCTTTTCACTTTTACTCACTCTAGACATTTTTGATTGTATCTCAGAGCAGATACCGTAGGTGCAGGTGTGCTGGCTTTCACACAGCTGGAGGAGGATGATAAGTCAGTCTCCGTCTATCTACTGTTCATTCACCAGTTCATTGATTTTCATTCCATGCTTTCTGGCTCATTAAAGACATTTGCTGATGCAACTGCTTTGATTTTTTTCAGTTCCCCTTCACATTGTGATTATCAAGGGAGAAATAAATATGTCCAATATATATGCCGAAAAAGAAATACATGCAGACTTTGCAGCTGGGTGGCAGGAGTAGCTGGAAATTGTGTCCACAGGGTCGGATTCCAAAGATGCTTGACATCGCCATTCTGAGTGTTGAGAGTAGGATAACATTGGAAAGAATGTCAGTGCTTTAAAGGAAAAAAATTGCACTAAGGTCCCAGATGGTTTTACTGAATGTGATAAGTGCCAGCTATGAAGGTTTCTTATGTCACATATTTTTCAGAGGTCTCATGCATCTGCTTATATACTGTAGCAGTTTCTCCATCTGCTTTTTTTGGGATTTTTACTGTAGCTAAACTGAGCAGTGCAGGGGCTCAGTGGTTAGCACTGTTGCTTCATGGCAAGATGGTCCTGGGCTCAGACCCATGCAGAGCCCGTGCAGTTTGCATGTTCTCCCTGTGCTTGAAGGATTTTTCCAGAAGCTCCGGTTTCTGGCTCAAAGAAACTGGTTCCTGTGTTTAACACCTTTCATTATTTGTTTGTTGAACTGGGATAAAATGTAAATCCCCGACACAAAGCTTCCTTCACTACTAGAGTAAAGAGTTGCAATCCTAACTGAAGCGAGGCATACTTTTGTGTCCAAAAATGCATCTGCAGTAGAAATAGGTCACTGGATTATGAGGTTGAACTGTTTTGGACTTTCATTTGTATGCCATGGAGACCAGTTTTGACCAAAACACCTAACCACACTGGCATAATGTTGCTGGGACAGAGTGACGTAGTGTAAGAGCGGTAAGCACACAATTCCATCTTTTAGGAAGGAATCGCAAGCCTTCCAGCTCATGCTCAAATACTGGAAAGTGTGTTGTCTGCATTTTCTGTACAGCAAAAAAAAAAATGGGCCCACTGAACCGAGGAACCCTATAATTTCAGTGTCAATGATACAAACTATGGCGAACTATGGAGTACAGAAAATCTCCTCTCTGTCCCTGCTTGTGTCTACAACTGATTTCTACTTACTGGTTGGTTCATTCATTGGATGAGAAGTTGCCATATTTATATACCATATTTAGCAGTGACTTGATTGGTTTCTTTGTGTGATGTTGTTTATTTTATCTTGTCACTTAGCTCTGAAGTTCAGGAATAACGGGAAATATGAGGTTAGGATACATGTTCGTTTCACTTAAAGGCTTGTTGTAGCTGCTCAGTGGGCTAAAAATCAATATGGGTAATACCAGACAGCCCAAAAGAATAAAAACTTTTAAAAGGCCGTTGAAAGCACTTATATAATATGCGTCATACATTTGGTATAAGAAACCCATAGCATATGCATTGCCTATCATCCATCCTTATCCAGTTCAGGGTTGCAGTGTGGCTGGAGCCTATCCATATGCATTGTAAATATGATAATTGATATTGTATCTCAAAGGCAAAGACTTTAGGGAGTGAAACATTAGAGGCAAATGAGTTCTGTGATGAATGAAAGTTGTTTAATTTTTTATTAAGTTACATGTTTTTACTGTTCCTCATACTGTAATCTAAGAAAGAAAAAATGGCTGATCACATTAGAGCTGATGCACTGCCTTTTAATGTTAAAAATCACTATTGTGCTGCCACAGAAGAGGGAAATTAATTTTTCTACCATTTTGCTGTGAAAGTTTGTAAAAAACAAAAAACAAAAAAACAAAGTTGATGAAGATCAGTATCTTAAATTGTGTGAAATTTAAATTGCATCCAAATGCTGACTCACAGCAGGCAGAATAACAGAAAACTAATTTTTATTAGGCTGAAGGTTGAATTCCAAAGCACGGTCCAAAAATCATAGCAAACAGAAATTCAAACTAAATCAGGCTAAATGAGGAGGAGCCGGGGGTTGGCATGCAGATGTTACGATAATGGAAAAAGGGAAGACGGGACTTTAAATACACTGAGAATTAACTGGGGATGACCAACAGGTGAGGAACGAGACACAGCTGAAAACTTTCAGGGAAGTCAGAGGATGACGGACAGGGAGCAAAACTAACAAAAACCTTGCCTTCAAAGTAAGAGTAAAGCTAACCCAAGGGACTGACACAGACCTTAATAAAAAACACTTAATAACAAGTCAGAGAGTCAGTACTGTATGAATATTATCCAATGACCTGCTGGATAGAGAAAGAGGTACTGCATATCCAATTAGAGTTTCTTCATGTTGTTTTGAAGCAATGCAAAAGCTGAGAACTCTGAGTTATCACAAGATTAAATGTCACCACAAATGAGTCACACAGTCGTTAATGTAACTAAGGTGAGCCAAACACTCAGACTCTGCCCCATAATGATGGTTGGAGACATTCATGTTCCAAGAATGTGCCCTCACAATCATCATCCATCACGTAGCACATGCAGTATAAGCAGTTTTTTCCTCTGTTACTCTGATTTGTGCATGAAATACGTGCATTATATACACATCCATTAATTAATTACTTAATGCCACCTACAGGATGGGACTCTGGTGGGTGCTGTTGGGGCTTACGACTGGAACGGAGCAGTATTGAAGGAAACTCGACAGGGGAAGGTGGTCCTCCTAAGTTGTCCTGACGCTGAGGAGTTTCCTGAAGAGCTCAAAAACCATGGTGCCTACTTGGGTAAGTACTGTGACATCCTAAGGAACTTTAACAGAGTGGAAAAATCTGGACACGTTGGACCAAAACGGTTTTAAAAAAAAGAGAGCAGAAATGCAGGAATGAAAAATGCTAGTTTTAGATCAAAGAACCTTTGAGCCATTTTCTCTTATCAGTCTTTAGTTTTGGTTTCAACATGTTTTCGTGGTGGCATGTATGACTGTCCTGTGGAACAGCACCGGTTGTTTTAGCTGCAAGCTCTCTCTATAAAGTGTACCCATTGCTCGAGTGCTTTCCACCATATCCAGCCCCATCTCCACTCCATGACCACAGACCTCTGCTTTTATCATCAGTGGTTTGTCTCTGAGCTTACCCAACAGGCAGCCAATAGAAGGCATTCTAGTCTGAATTGTAATATGAGGTGGAAGCATAATTCTGGACAGACAGGGAGAAAGTTAAAGCTGGGGGAAAAAGAGGTATGAAGATGAGAGATGAAGGTGGAAAAGTATACAGAGGGTAAGTGGAATTTTTAGTGGGAGAAGAAGAAATGAAATTGAAGATGAAATCTGAGAAACCTGAGAAACCAGAACACCAACTTTTACTGAATCCAGCTTACTGGGTTTTAAGTCCTCAAATTGCATCACTATTGAAATTTTCCTTGAGTCATGCAGACAGAAGGAAAGTGCACTGCTGACAGTGCTTGATAATCAAGAGAGACAAACTGAGCAATCACTTAATTTAAGTGCTAATTGCAAAAATGACAGTTGTAAAAACATAACATGACATACTCTGGATCTGTAAACTCCAGTAAGTTCTTGCCTGTGAGTGATATTTATGTGTTTGTTTTGTTTGTTGCTAATTGTTATCTTTTTCTTTTTTTGTTTTTTTGGTATTATTTAATATAAACAGGGTATACTGTAACATCTGTGGTGTCAGCCAGAAATGGTCGTCTGCTCGTAGCGGGTGCGCCACGATTTAACCACACTGGCAAAGTGATCATCTTCACTCTCAAGAACTCGGGCAACCTCACTATCCTCCATTCCCTCAAAGGCCAGCAGGTAGAGTAGCATCCAGCCCCTAAACCAACAGGTACAGATTTAATCAGTATGTCAGTTCATGCTCTGATGCAGTCCCAATATTGGTATTGGAAGTATACCACAGTGCATCAAGGCTATAGTAAACATAAATGCAATCATAGGGCTGACTTTGCCTATAAAATGCTACATTTTTCTAACATATGCAGATTAACTGTTTAAGGTTTTACAACAGGACATCATCCTTTGATTGCACCCATTCCCAAATGATAACTCTTCAAACATTAGGAGCAAAGATAAATTAAAACACATACATATGTATATAAAATAGTCAGATCTCAGCGATAGATTTTTTTAAAAATCTGTTTTGATACCCAGTATATCCTGTAGATTTAACGTTGAAAAGCATTAGAATAACTCCAGATCAATAATCTATAAAATTAGATGAAACAGCTGGAAAAATGATCATGACATGCAGTAACCTTTCAGCAGGGAAGGTCACTAGCCAAGAAGATGTTTTTATTTTGAAACTTAAGCTCAATAAATGAGTGAGCTCCACTACTGCAGTCCAAAAATGATATAAACATAAATTGCACTGACATAAGGACCAATTCCCTGTCTATAATCTCAATTACTGTTTACATTTTTTTACGACTTTGTACTTCAGTTAGTGTCACTGCTGTTATATAATTTTAACTTTATGACTTTGACTGCATGACAGATCATCTGTTATGAATTTAATCTGTCTGAGTCGCATTGAATTTTAAAATGGTCATCATTTCAAGGGGATGTGGCTCTGTGTGTTAATGACCACTACACTCAGAGCTGGCAGCTGTTAACCGGCTGCAAGCCTGAAGTGATCTCGCAGCAGCTTACATTGTACCTTGTCAGCAGCAGCTCATCCAAAACAGCAGATGTTTTTTTGTAGAAAATGTTCTTGATCTCAGAACTCTTGAGCAAGAAAACCTTTTAACAGGCGTATGTTTCTAATCCGAAAACCAACAGATGATGTCTGATTGGCTTCAGTGACTGATCTATGCTCTCTCTGTGAAGCTCCCACAATCTGAGCTTCAACAAACGTGTCAGGACTTCGACCACTTGCTCTCACACTACACAAGCTGCCATTTGCTGACAATACTGAAGTTCAAAAGCTACTCGAGTCCATGAGCAAATCATCAAACCCAAACATCATATGGTACAATAAACCACAGGGAAGAATTTAAGAGTATTTTTTTGCATACACTGTCACTTGCAATTGGATTTAATTAATAAAGTAAGTCCAGGCAATGCCATCATCTAGTTGAAATGCTTTTAAACTGATAAATTATATAGATCTCCTCATTGCATGCGCTCATGTGTCTTTCAGATTGGCTCCTATTATGGCAGTGAGATTGCACCTGTGGATATCGATGGAGACGGTATAACTGATAACCTTTTGGTGTCGGCACCGATGTTCTTCAGTGGGGGCTTGGAGAAAGGAAAGGTCTACATCTACAGAGTGACCGAGCTGGTGGGTATAAACTCTAAAAACTTAAATTCATGGGTGCAGGCCACATGCAAGTATTAATAAACAACTGCACAGAAGTGGGTCAACAAATGTTCAAACTCCAGTCTTCCCCAGTCACTTCTAGCACACCTCGCTAGAAGTGTCCAGTAACACACACTAAACCAGGCTCTTGGTGTATTCCAGCACCAATGTCAACACACTGCAGGCAGACATCTGACACATGATCTTGTCCAGATTAAATGTGCAGATCAAATGAGAGAAGTTTGCCATGCCAGTGTGCAGACTTTATTTGATGTGTAGAATGAACTCAGCAGGAAAGTATTCTCCCTCTTCTGAACCCATTTCCAGCAAACCATTTGGAGGCGAGAACTTTTCTTTAATAGAAGGAAACTTCCTGGTGTTCCAGGTCTGTCATGCTCATTGGAATAATGGATGTCTTTAGCTGTTTTGAATCCATTGAACAGGCATAGAAGGGGTATTTAAATATCCAGCCTGCCCCAAACCGCATCACAGGTGGCAACCTCGGCTTAAAAACTAAACACAAACAGAAAGCGCATGTGAAAAATGTCTGTCATCGCCGGGATAGAAATTCCACACGTTCAGCGTAATTGATAATGTGGTTGATTCAGGTGCTGCTGGAGGTGCTGCTCAGTCATATTGTTCTGGAAAAATACTTAAGTTTGGATGTCTCAGTTGAAAATATATGTAGCTGGGCTCATAGTTGATATTTATAGTCAAAATGTGATTCTGCACAAATGCATTTTCATTGTCTCTTTCAGCATATCAATTTTCAGCATCCAGGAATGCTAATGCTGGTGAGTTAGTCCACGCTAAAATCAATTTAAAATGGATGTGTATTTTCCATCAGCATTTTCTCTGCATTCCCTTCACACAGAAGCGCCAGTAATGCAGTGGTTAACACATTTGCCTAAAAGGCGAACGATCCCCAGTTAGAGACTGAGAGGAGACACAAATCCAAGGGGAGGGTGCATCAAGAAGGGCATCTGGCTTAAAAATCAACCAAATCAAGTATGCGGATCAATGCAGATTAGATGTAAACACGATATAAAGCAGAATATGCATGGCATATTTACAGAAATTAATCATAAAGAACTAAAGCAAAGTTGCCTGAAATCTGGCAGCTGATGGAAAAAATGGTTACATTTTTATCTTGCTCCTAAGCCACTACAGACTGGTTATGACCCTTCACGGCCTTCTGGCTGAGCCATGTGTTTTACATTTAAAACAGTGCTGAATACATTTTTCGCCGTTTCTCTATCAATCTCCTTCTGTGTCACACATGCAGACATCAGGTAGCTGAGAAGTTAAAACTACCTTCCTAAATCAACTCCTTTGCCATTTATTCAACTGAAAAAACAAGTGATCTCATGTTTTATCTGCCAGCCCTAAATTATGTTACAATCTGGGATGCCAAGTGGAGCAATGATATGCATGACTACTGATGGACTCCATTATTTGGCTCCATTCTGTCAGATTGCCTCTTTGAAAAAATGTTCCAGTCGGTGGTTGCTTTCAAAGATGTGACTATCTTCCATCTGACTCAACACTTGCTAAGAATAGAGCGTCAGAATAAATATACTAAAACTATGTGGCATTCTTTTGTTCTTGTACTACCCTAAGGTGAAATTCCTCCATTTTTGTTACCAGATGTTTAGGACATTTTAGTTCAAACAGGAAGAATTAAAGGATTATGTGGAAAACACAGAAATGGAGCCAAACTTTTATCTTCTGTTTGATTAAGAAGAAGTTTTCTGATTGAAACACAACATGATTGCTCAACTAAAGATGTTTTTGGGATAATTGGAACAACAAACCCAGCTGGACGGAGGCAGAGAGAACAAAAACTTCCTTTCTCTTATTATGAAATGTCTAAATAAATGGATTGTGGATGATTTAACAAGCAGATCAGTCCTTTTACTGGAGAAATGGGCTGAGCCAGAAGGCACTGATTTCGCTGCTAAAAAGGACATACAGTACACTGGGACTTTATATGTGCTATTTAAAAAAATGTCCTTTTGATGAACTGTTTGCTTTTTCGCAGAATGCAATGATTTTAAGTAATTTAAATCCAATTTTTGTTTTTGTTTTTTTTTTTAAAAAAAGATGTGGCCACTTCAGACTTTTGGTTTTAATGACGCTCAACAGCATTTAGGAACTGTGAAGCCCAATTATTGGAGTTTTAAAAGCCAACTGGCACCAAATGTTTTCAGTGGTTGGCAGGACTGGACTGCAAGAAGGCCAGTTTAGCACATGGACTCCTGGTTGGGTTGAGTCTTACTTTACAATATATTAAAAAATAATATAGATTATACAGTATGTACTTCTGATGTGTAATGCTGTTTAGACAGCAGACATACAGTGCCTTGCGAAAGTATTCGGCCCCCTTGAACTTTTCAACCTTTTGCCACATTTCAGGCTTCAAACATAAAGATATCAAATTTTAATTTTTTGTGAAGAATCAACAACAAGTGGGACACAATCGTGAAGTGGAATGAAATTTATTGGATGTGTCAAACTTTTTTAACAAATAAAAAACTGAAAAGTGGGGCGTGCAATATTATTCGGCCCCCTTGCGTTAATACTTTGTAGCGCCACCTTTTGCTGCAATTACAGCTGCAAGTCTCTTGGGGTATGTCTCTATCAGTTTTGCACATCGAGAGACTGAAATTCTTGCCCATTCTTCTTTGCAAAACAGCTCGAGCTCAGTGAGGTTGGATGGAGAGCGTTTGTGAACAGCAGTCTTCAGCTCTTTCCACAGATTCTCGATTGGATTCAGGTCTGGACTTTGACTTGGCCATTCCAACACCTGGATACGTTTATTTGTGAACCAGTCCATTGTAGATTTGGCTTTATGTTTTGGATCATTGTCTTGTTAGAAGATAAATCTCCGTCCCAGTCTCAGGTCTCTTGCAGACTCCAACAGGTTTTCTTCCAGAATGGTCCTGTATTTGGCCCCATCCATCTTCCCATCAATTCTGACCATCTTCCCTGTCCCTGCTGATGAAAAGCAGGCCCAAACCATGATGCTGCCACCACCATGTTTGACAGTGGGGATGGTGTGTTCAGGGTGATGAGCTGTGTTGCTTTTACGCCAAACATATCGTTTTGCATTGTGGCCAAACAGTTCGATTTTGGTTTCATCTGACCAGAGCACCTTCTTCCACATGTTTGGTGTGTCTCCCAGGTGGCTTGTGGCAAACTTTAAACAAGACTTTTTATGGATATCTTTGAGAAATGGCTTTCTTCTTGTCACTCTTCCATAAAGGCCAGATTTGTGCAGTGTACGACTGATTGTTGTCCTATGGAGAGACTCTCCCACCTCAGCTGTAGATCTCTGCAGTTCATCCAGAATGATCATGGGCCTCTTGGCTGCATCTCTGATCAGTCTTCTCCTTGTTTGAGATGAAAGTTTAGAGGGACGGCCGGGTCTTGGTAGATTTGCAGTGGTCTGATACTCCTTCCATTTCAATATGATTGCTTGCACAGTGCTCCTTGAGATGTTTAAAGCTTGAGAAATCTTTTTGTATCCAAATCCGGCTTTAAACTTCTCCACAACAGTATCTCGGACCTGCCTGGTGTGTTCCTTGGTCTTCACGATGCTCTCTGCACTTGGAACAGAACCCTGAGACTATCACAGAGCAGGTGCATTTATACGGAGACTTGATTACACACAGGTGGATTCTATTTATCATCATCAGTCATTTGGGACAACATTGGATCATTCAGAGATCCTCACTGAACTTCTGGAGTCAGTTTGCTGCACTGAAAGTAAAGGGACCGGATAATATTGCACGCCCCACTTTTCAGTTTTTTATTTGTTAAAAAAGTTTGACACATCCAATAAATTTCATTCCACTTCACGATTGTGTCCCACTTGTTGTTGATTCTTCACAAAACATTCAAATTTTATATCTTTATGTTTGAAGCCTGAAATGTGGCAAAAGGTTGAAAAGTTCAAGGGGGCCGAATACTTTCGCAAGGCACTGTAAACACCTCACTGGAACCACGTCTATAAAAAAGGCACTAATGACATCAAACTACAAGTTTCAGCCAAATCTGACCCATATTTGTGAGGCTCATGCAAAGGTCAGCTTTAAAGATTATTATTCAAATGCAGCAGTTAAAGATGTGCTTTACAGCTGACTGTAGTCATTGACCTAGCAGTTTGTTTTAAACTGAACGAAGGAAGAGGTTATGAAGACAGTCAAAACAAACCAACAACAAGCCAATTTGATGTTGAAAGAATTCATTCAAAGAACTTAATTTTTTTAAAAAACAGCAGAATTAAGGCTCTATAACACCCAAATAACTCTAAAATAATACATAGTTCTCATGTTTATTTACTTACTCCAGTTGCTTGCACATGGACTGATGTCTTTGGGGGGGGGGATCCAGCTCTGGAAAAGAATGAAAGGCATTTTAAGCTTTTGCTGTGGTTCTTTCACTGACAGTGTTTGTTCTAGTTCATTTTTAGGGATGAGCAGCCAGATCCCCCACTCTGGGAATCCCCAATAATGCTTATGTCTATTTATCAACATCAGTAACAAAGTGTATAGTCATGAATGTTTGTGTGAAAAAAAACAAACATTTAAAACTCTTCCTCAGGGGACAATAGACTTTAGATAGTTATGTGTGGGAACCAAGAAAGAGACAAGTCCACTAGATTAGGAGTAACATATACAACTGTCAAATGTGTTTATTTTTCTTTTTGTCCCTCAGAATCGTTTCCTCCTTGAAGGAGTGTTGGAAATTCACAATGGTGTCCAGAATGCTCGCTTTGGCTCTTCACTCGCTCCTGTCCCTGATCTGAACGGCGACGGGTTCAACGACTTGGTGGTGGGAGCCCCGCTGGAAGATGAGCATAAAGGAGCCATTTATGTTTTCTTTAGCCAGCAAAACAGAATACTACGCAAATATAAACAGGTAGGTGGTGTGAAAGAGACATTGCCAATGCATTTGTAGGTTTATGCCCACCAAGTACATCGACACTTGCATACCTCATGTTTTTTTCTTTTAGGCTGCCACTGATTTACATTTACCTCAGTATGGTGAAAGACTTAATTCTTTCACTTGTAACAGCTTAGATGCATGAATTAACTTCAGGTATGAGAAACAGAGTGAATATGCAAAATGAATAAATCTGAGACAGACTATGCAACATATCTATTTGACCCCCTGCTGAATTTGTAAGTTTTCTCACTTGCAAAGAGATGAACAGTCTCTAATTTTTATGGTGGTTTTATTTTAATGAAGAGAGAGAATATCAACCAAAAATTCAGAACAAAAAACGCATTACCTAAGTCAATTATAAACTGATTTGCATGTCATTGAGTGAAATAAGCATTTGATCCCCTACAACCCAGACAGAATCCTGGCTCCCACAGACTGGCTATGTGCCCATGTGCAACACAGATTACAATCAATCCATTACAGATACTCCTGATTTCAACTCATTATGTGTATAAAGCACACTTTTCCACAGAATCAATTTCTTCCATTCCAACCTCTCCACCACCATGGGAAAGACCAAAGAGCTGTCGATGGATGTCAGGGACAAGACTGCAGATTTGTGCAAGACTGGAAAGGCCTACAAGACCATCAGCAAGAAGCTCGGTGACAAGGTTGCAGAAGTTGATGTGATTATTGAAAAATGGAAGAAATATAAAATAACCATCAATTACCCTCAGTCTGGAGCTCCATGCAAGATTTTGCCTCCTGGGGTGTGGATGATCATGAAAAAGGTGATGGATCAGCCCAAAACTAAACAGGAGGAGCTTCTTAATGATCTGAAGGCAGCTGTGACCATCGTCACCAAGAACACCATTGGTAACACACTGCGCTGTAATGGACTGAAATCTTGGAGGTCCCCCTGCTCTAGATGGCACAGTAAGTTTGCTAGTGAGCATTTAAATGATAAAGCTTGGGAGAAAGTGCTGTGGTTACATGAAACTAAAATCGAGCTCTTTGGCATCGACTGATCCACCGTGTTTGGAGGAAGAGAAATGAGTATGACCCAAAGAACACCATCGCCACAGTCGAGCACAGAGGTGGAAACATTATACTCTGGGGCTGTTTTTTCTACTAAGGGTACAAGATGACTTCACCACACTGGACGGAGCTGTGTACTGTAAAATCTTGGACGGGAACCTCCTTCCCTCAGCCAGAACACGGAAGATGGGTCATGGATGAGTCTCCCAGCATGACAATGACCCAAAACACACTGCCAAAGTAACAAAGGAGTGGCTAAAGAAGAAGCTCATTAAGGTCATGGAGCGGCCTATCCAGTCTCCAGACCTCAGTCCTATAGAAAATCTGTGGAGGCAGCTGAAGCTTCGAGTTGCCAAGCAGCAGCCAAGAAACAAAAAGGATTTCGAGTTTCTGTAGAGAGAAGTGGACCAAAAACCCTCCTGAGATGTGTGTAAACCTGATGACTAACTACAAGAAATGGCTTGCCCACAAGGGTTTCTCCGCCAAGTACTAAATCAACTATTCATCAAATACATATTTCACTCAGTGACATGCAAATTAATTTTAAACTTTTATATAATATGTTTTTTCTGTATTTTTGGATGATATTCTGTCTCTCTCCATTAAAATGATACCATAAAAATTAAAGACTCTTCATTTCTTTGTGAGCAAACTTACAAATTCAGCAGAGGATCAAATAATTATTCCCCCCAGTGTAATAGACGAAATGAGCTTATAACACGTATTGTAAGCTCATTTCACTTATTATGATAAGGGTCCCTTTTATCATTTTTACATACGTTAAATGTACTGCTATGCTTTGACCAGTTTGTGTAGTTTTTATTGGTGTCTTGCAGTGTGGTTGCCAGTTGACCTCAAATAAAAACCTACAGACCTGATTTCCCAGGAAAAAAAGAAATGTAAAAGCCTCTGTTCAGAGCCAGTGTTCAGTTTGTTAAAACAGAGAGCAGCAACATGACAGACTCTATGAAAGGGGCCTGATCCCTTTGTAGGTAACAAAAACAGTATTTTCAGAAAATATTCACTCTAATAAGAACCCATCCATTTTTGCAAATACTGAACCTTTTAAACAGCACACAGTTTATTTTTTCAAAATGTAAAATAGTATATATTTTAGTTGATTAAACTTTGATCAGCTCATTGTAAACCTTGGTTTCTGTCACTGTGATCTTTCTGTGTGTGTTTTAGAGAATAGCAGCAGCAGATTTGGCTCCTGGCCTGCAGTACTTTGGCCGCAGTATCCATGGCATGATGGACATGAACGATGATGGTTTAGTAGACCTAGCTGTGGGTTCCCTTGGTGCTGCTGTTCTACTTTGGTCAGTAAAAAAAAAATGAAATGAAAGAAAGAAAGTGCTGTTATTCCTATAAATTAATTTTATCAGTTCATTCAAAGATTTCCTTGATCTGTGCTGTTACATTTTAACTAACCCTCCAACAAAGCTTTTTATGCAGCCTTGAGGAAATAAATAAATATTTTCCGAAGTTTAAAGGTCCCCATTTGGCTTCATCTGTCACCCCTTTATGCTCTCCCAGGTCACAGAGTGTTGTTCGTATATATACTGCCGTGAGGTTTGAGCCCAGTAAGATCAACATCTTTGTGAAAGACTGTCAGAGAGGTGGCAAAGACGTGACCTGTATGTCAGCCATTGTATGTTTCAACATCACTGCCAGGACAGCCATTTCTCCCACACAGGAAATTGGTAAGCCAGCAAAAATAATCCACTGCAGATTTTTCCAGTTTTTCCACATGTGTTGCCGAGCGGTATTGTCATTTCGTAAGGTGAATCAAACCAGAGCAGCTGACTTATTGCGCAACATAGAAAACTGATAGATTACAAACAAGTTGTAACACTCAAACACTCAAATTTAGATTCTGAGACAAAAAGATGTTTACCATGGTGGCTCTGGATATTATCACACAATTTTCAGGCCATTTTCACTGATATATTTGAACATTATACATGTATGTTTTGGATCCACGGTTACTTTATAGTTCAGCTGCTTGGACTTTTGTGCACAAGATGAAATATAACCGGTTTCAAGTGAGAAAAGGCAATCTATATATACATATATTTATATATCTTTCATGTCCTGGCTTCAATACACTTTTCAGCATATGGCTGCCCATAAAAACTCTGACAACTCCTTCCAGTTGTAGTAGTGCCAAAGTAAAATGTTTCTTTACTAGCATAAAAGATTGTGATCTCACTGCTGTTTCTTCTGCCAAAGCTAATGTCACTGCCTTCAAAAACCGCTGTATCTGAACCACTGTGGTGCTATCAAATGTTCCCTTCGGTGTGAATGCTGGTAGGAATGCATCTGGAAATGTATCTCTGTTCAGCTGTATTAAGCTTCCTCAAAAGAGAGATTTGTTTGATGGTGGTGAAAGCTCACAGATAACTCAAGCCTGCAAAAATGTGCTGTGCCACCAAAAGGAACCCGCATGCATTTAAGTGCAGAGTTTTTCAGCTCACGGCTTGTTCTAGTATGGCAGGGTCCTGTTTCACAGTGAACCGGGGCACACTGGGGAGGAAGGAGAGGTGTAGTGGAGCATGTTGTGAGTTAGCCTCTTGACCCTCTGACATCTTTATCATATCTATCATACGTGCCAAAACAGAGGACGGGAAGAACAGAGGGAGGTATCTTACTCCTTCATGGTTGCATACAGTGGAACACGTTTATTTAATTTTCCTTTCATTGTCGTGTCTGGCTAGTAATGGATGGCAGATGTGCTGGTGTTTGGGAAATCTCTGCGGTCTGTTGCATAAAATGATTTTTTTTCCCCAGTCATATTCATTTTTATGCAAATATCTATTTACAGTATTTGAAAGCATGATCTTTAAAACAGAAAGGCTGACTAAAGAATTCTTTTGCAAGAATTTACAGTATATTAGTCAGAAGTATTGCTGTGAGTGGAAAAGTACAAGTTAAAGCCTCAAGATTAAAAATTGTTTTGGAACTTGCAGCGGCCCTCATTGAAAGAGGAAAACTTTTACTGGTAATTGTGATGTGGTGAGAAGTAGAGAAAAAGCTCCAAATGTCATATCCGTTATCTGCCCTGATCTTTTTGGATAACACATTAAGATCTCTCCAGC
>JAMQGT020014320.1:0-34138 GCA_024447675.2 Pterophyllum scalare
AATTAAAACCGCAAGCGGTGATGATCGGGCCCTCGCCACCCGGCGAGCGTCGACCCCTGGCTCGCTCTTAGCCGAGGCGCGTTCGGTGACCTTCCGCGCCTTCGCTCGATCAGAATGATGGCCAGAATATCTATATCCAACGCCCTGCATTTAGGGGGACCTGCATCTTCCGCTTTCAATATACAACCAATCCAGTATTTGGGAGGTGCTCACAGCTGTGGCGTGCAAAAGAGGGTATGGGTCTGATTGACTTTTTCGATCAGGATGACGTCAAGAATGCTGAAACCTATTTTCATGCATTTCAGAGAAACTAATTTTGTGGACGCCATACAAAATGTATGTGCTTCTGTAGGGGGCGCTCTTGCACCCATAGCCTTGAATCCGTAGTTATGGGTTCAGCCTGGGTGTGCACATTAGTGATTACATTTTTAGCTTGATTGTGCAAAGCATGTCTGAATGAGTGCACCACAAATGTCTGTGGCGAGAGAAAATCCAAGGTTAAATTCAACGACCTGGTGTGACAAGGCCGTTGAACATTTTGTTAAACCACACAGAACTTTTGATGGGCTACTTGTCTAGATGATCTGGAGCCATTTTGGTGTCACTGGGTCAACTGCCCTAGGACAAGTTCATTCAAATAGGAGGCCTGGAAATGGGGAAAAATGACACCTTCAATCGAAGATGGCCGACTTCCTGTAGGTTTTTGGGTATGGGTCCAAGAGACTTTTTTGTACGTCTTAGAATGCTACATCAGCCTCAACAATTTCAGATATGCAGATAAAATGTAGCTCCGGGGCTACGCAAAAAACATGCTATTTTATGATTTTTCCAGATGCCACTAGGTGGCGCTCTAACAATTATGGACTTTATGCATATCAATGTGTTCAGGGCAGGAGGCTTATCAAACCACTGAATTTTGAGGCAGATTGGACAAGGTGGCTTTGAGTTACAGCCCTGAAAATGGAGGCAACTGCTACAAGGTCGACACATTAATTTGAATTTACCGGACCTCCTGTTGGGTTTCGGGTATGAGTCCAAGAGACTTTTTTGTACATCTTAGCATGTTACACCAGCATAAAGAATTTCAGATAGACAGAGCAAACATAGCACTGGGGCTGATGTTTAGAATCTTCGTGGGGCGTGAAAAAAAAAAGTCCAAATTCAGAGGGTTGCCATGGCAACACTGTTCGAACTTTTAAAAAACGGCGAATAACTTTTGATGCCCCGCTTGTGTAGATGATCTGGAGCCATTTTGGTGTCACTGGGTGAAATGCCCTAGGACAAGTTAATTCAAATAGGAGGCCTGGAAATGGGGAAAAATGACACCTTCAATTGAAGATGGCCGACTTCCTGTAGGCTTTCGCTTATGGGTCCAAGAGACTTTTTTGTACGTCTTAGGGTGCTACATCAGCCTTCACAATTTCAGATATGCAGATAAAATGTAGCTCCGGGGCTACGCAAAAAACATGCTATTTTATGATATTTGCAGGTGCCACTAGGTGGCGCTCTAACATTTATGGACTTTATGCATATCAGTGTGTTCAGGACTGGAGCCTTATCAAACCACTGAATTTTGAGGCAGATTGGTCAAGTTGGCTTTGAGTTACTGCCATTTTTGTCTTCACGGCGAAACATCCAACTTTGGCGTCCCACCACAGTCACGCCCTTTGGAGAAAACTCACAGTTTTGAAATTGGTGTATGGCCAACTCCTTAAGGCTTTGCAGTGGATATTTGAGATGGTTTTGCTCAACCACTTTTGAACTGGACCTCAAAGAGTAAAAAATGACATTTCCTGCTCCCACTAGGTGGCGCTGCAATTGTCATAAAAAATTCCAATATCTATGTGTTCAGGGACGGATGCTCATCCTACTGAAGAAGTTTGATCCAGATTGGACTATGTATGGATGAATGAGAGTCAATCAAAATTTCATGGCGAATCATCGAATTTCAGGGGGGCTTTTGGGCCACTCCCCTTTGGCAAAAACTCACCATTTTACAACCGTAGATTCCCCTTGGTGTGTACATTAAACAAACCAAATATGATGTTGTTAACATCTAAAACCTCTGAGTTAATGTTAAAAGTCTGAGGGGTGCAAATCGCCAAATTTGCATGTTTAATTAAAAATGGCGGACTTCCTGTTGGGTTTAGAGGATGGCTCCAAGAGGATTTTTTGTGCGTCTGGATATGATAAATGTGTGTATAAAGTTTCAGAAATGTATGCGAAACACAGCGGTGGGGCTGTAGTTTAGGGGGCGCTAGAGAGCCATTTCTGCTGGCCCTTGCCCGGCGCCATTAAAATACGTAAATTTTCACCGGGTATGATGCACGTGCAAAATTTGATGAGTTTTGGGGTATGTTAAAGCCGCCAAAAAAGCAATCGTTTTGCCTAAATAAAAAAAAAAAAAATAATAATAAACAACACAGATACAATAGGGCCTTCGCACACTCTGTGCTCGGGCCCTAATTATTAAGCAGTAGATGACAATGGAGGCTGTTTGGATGTGTCTGGAAGCTGCATCCAGTGCAGATGATTGACCTGTAGCAGAATTTATAATATTTGAAAATAAAAAGGAAAGTATTTTATTACAGAGGTTATTTTAACACGCTATATAATACACACAGAAAAAGCAGAATGACTTGTGTTACCAGATTACACACACACAGTAGTTTTTATAGTTTTATATTAAAATGCTTGGCCCTGGCACATATTCTATGGAAGACTAGCTTCCACTATCATACCAGATTATGTGAATTACTTGCAGAATTCTTTGTGCAAGTTGACATTTTTGTTTATTTAAATCAGTTTAGCAAGAAATCTCATCACCTTTCAATGCTAATACATATTTAAATGATCTTACCCATCCCCATGTTCCTTTGAGCTGAAAGAGTCTGTTTTTATTCTATGTTGATCTCTATCTGCTGCTTCTACTTCATCTCTTTGATTACACCTCCCTCTTAATTTAAGCAGTTGCAAATGAGGCAAAACACCCATGCAGAAATGGGCAGACAAAATAACAGGAACCTCCCAGAATATGCTAATGCTACAACAAAAGACTGTGATACTACATTCACTGTAACTGATACACACAGAAAAATCTGATGAACACTTGTGATTATGCTCAAAAGGTGGCACAAGCCTTACAAGTATAATTCAGTGCATTGTGCCTTTGTTGCATGCAGTGTGTGGTTACCTACGTTTTTCTTCTGCTACTCTGATTTACATTGCACTCACTTTCACCATCCTACCCAACCATCTTCACAGACACTTTGCATTT
The DNA here is from genome assembly GCA_024447675.2 of Pterophyllum scalare. Classification (NCBI taxonomy): domain Eukaryota; kingdom Metazoa; phylum Chordata; class Actinopteri; order Cichliformes; family Cichlidae; genus Pterophyllum; species Pterophyllum scalare. Next base: position 3,278 of record JAMQGT020014320.1, read on the forward strand.
CACTCTCTGACTTATCAGATGGACACAAAAAACAACAAACCAACAGTAGTTTCAAATTTTATTGCTCAGTTTTTCACAAATTCACCAAACAGCAGTACAGTGTGATATGGTCCCATTAAATATCAGTTCCAAAAGTAACAACCAGTCAAATATTGATGCTATTGTAATCACTGATGGAGTGGTGGGAAACATATGAACATGTGTTTTTATTTACTTGTTGGCAGTGTGTTAATGAGCAGCCTGTGCAGGTGTGTGTGTTGCAGATTCTGTTTGCCTTTCCACATCAGTTGTAAGCAAGAGTTTGGTCAATCCAGCTGCGCAGGTAGGTCACACGGGAATACACGGCAGGGGCATAGACATTGCAGTTAGTGGTGCCCCAGGACACAATACCAATAAGGTACCATACGCTACTGCTCTCACAGACCAGAGGGCCACCAGAGTCACCCTAAAATGAGACAAATGGGGGTTTTCTAGTTTGTTGAGATAAGCGAATAAAATCTTTTATCAAGCTCTTGATTTTACTTGCATTTATTGAACCTTTCTGAACTGCTTTGCTACACTTCCATTTACAAACTATTAGGCAGTGAATTGCATTAATAAAGGTTTGTTTGTAACTTCTTCATATGGTTGCTTCTGCATATTCAGAAAATTTTGAGCTATTCACTAAATATTTGACTTCTGGGAATATTTTGGGAAAAAATTACGAGAATTGTGATACATCAAGATCATTGCAAAAGTTTCTTTATCTTTTTTTTAAAATTATTATCATAAATGTATATTTCAGGCTTTAAAGTGGTTGTTACCTGGCAGGAGGACACTCCAGAAGCACCAGCACAGATCATGGCATCAGTGATTCTGTTATAACCCCAGTAGCTCTTGCACTGCTCAGGGCTGAGCAGAGGCAGGGCGGTCTGCTGGAGGTAGCGAGGGGTTGCTGAGAACAAACAAGAAAAAAGATGGCTCCAATGACACAGTTTGCATTTTTCTCCCGGAGGTAAGCTGGTTAGGCAACATTGTTTTTTTTTTCTTTTTCGATTTCCTTGTGTAAACTAAACCATTTACACCTTTGTGATGTGGAATGTTTCTGGAAATGTACCCTTTGGAAATAAACTCACAGGTTTGTCCAGTCCGGCCCCATCCAGTGGTGACACATTTTGTTCCAGCGGGGAGACTGCTGGTGGAGGAGGGCAGGCACACAGGTGACACACGGGTATTCAGCTGTGCTGGGGAGGACAGTCTCAGAAGTGTGATGTCATTGTTAAAGTTCTGGGAGTTGTAGTAGGGGTGAGTAATAGCCTGGATGAAGAAGTGAGAATATTTCATACAGAGATATAATACCATTCAGACAAGGCCTTTGATTTGTGTTATGTTGTTGCTTACCCTGTAAATGGATATGATCTGAATTGGTTCACTATTGTACTGACGATCATATTCACCCAGGATCACACGGTGGGATGATGGACTGAAGACAAACAAAAAGACAGACGAGTTATTAGAGTTGGAAGATTTATCTTATCATGAGACACCATCAAATGTGACATACTTCACACGGCAGTGGGCAGCAGTTGCAACCCAGTTCTGGTTGATCAGTGAACCTCCACAGAAGTGGAATCCACTGGTATCCTGCGATAAAGAAGACTCATGCTTGTTACAGAGTTTGTCATTTAAAGTAAAATACATTTGTTGTAATTTGTGACTTTAGCAAAACCACAGTGTAAGTACGTCAATAACTTAGACTACCTGAAGTGAAACCTGCCAAGGCCAGGATCCAGACACAGCATTTTCCCCATTTACAATCTTGTTATATCCACTCACTTGGGGCTTGATGGAAGGCACTCCACACCCTGAGGCCCAATGACATAAAACATTCTTTGCCAAAGATTGTCAACCAAAATGTATTTATACTTTTTCTACCTTGGCTGTGCACAAAGTACTTCACTGTGTTACCCATGTGTGCTGACCAGTGCACAAAGTGTTTACTTTCCTTTTGAAGTGCAGATAGTGAAAAAACAAAAGTAAAACTCAACAGCTGACACACATCTTGTATAGCTTGTATATGTGAATGAACTTATTTGTGATGAAATCACTCACCCAATGCAGAGGCCACAAGAGCAAAGCAACTGATGAGCAAGAACATGGCTGTGCCTCGGTCGTGATTCGCGTACCTGAGCTTCAGCTTTTATGTGCACATCTCATAAGCTTGACCCTGAACTGCATGCGTAGCCCTTCATACCCCACCCACATCACCCGCTTCACCTGCCCCAGTCTGGGAAGACAGCATCTGGTGATAAGCCCACATTTTTTGAAAACAAACTGTAGAATTCAAAATTAATGTTGCTAAAAGGTAACAGCACCAAGTTGCCACTTTCTTGACGTGGAAAGACCCTTGTTCAAGATGTAAAAGGTACATGCTCTTGCTCACATCTTATCTTTAAACCACTCACATTTCACCTCTTTTTAACAGATACAAATAAAATGGAACATATTTCAGTGTGGCAATGTTTCCTGTAAGTATTTCTTGTTATAGGACAGGAAAAAGATATTCATCAGATCATTGTGGTTTGTTTACAGGAACCAGTTTTATCTGCACATTTCTACAGCTGCAAGTTGAATGTCTCTGTGCATACCTTTGCTTCACCATTAAAGACAAGAAACACTCTGCTCATTTTTCAAATGAGAATTTCAATGTTGATATTTATTAATTTATTGCATACATGCTATTGATACATATAATGCAAATCACAAAGAGAAGGTATATTAATATGCAGCTGGATATTGGAAGTGCTGTGTGCATGTGCTGGATTTCTTTGTTTAGATATTGCAAAAAATCTAGATAAACTTTTGACCTGATATATACAGTGCCTTGCAAAAGTATTGGGCCCCCTTGAACTTTGCACGCCCCACTTTTCAGTTTTTTATTTGTTAAAAAAGTTTGACACATCCAATAAATTTCATTCCACTTCGCGACTGTGTCCCACTTGTTGTTGACTCTTCACAAAAATGTAACATTTTATATCTTTATGTCTGAAGCCTGAAATGTGGCAAAAGGTTGAAAAGTTCAAGGGGGCCGAATACTTTCGCAAGGCACTGTATCAGCTGTGTACTAGGTAAAACAGAAAGTGTGTGTTGGCATATAGTAAAGAAATTGAGTTTAGTCAACTTCCTCGATGGTTGGGCCAGAAGAGGAGCCACCTCCAGCACCACCAGGGAAGCCACCGGGCATTCCACCTGGCATTCCTCCAGGCATTCCTCCTGGCATGCCCCCTTGATATAGCTTGGAGATGATAGGGTTGCACACCTTCTCTAGTTCCTTCTGCTGGTGATCATACTCATCCTTTTCTGCCATCTAGAGAAAAGAAACAGCAAATGATGCATTATGACAGAAGACTTGGAGGGTAAGAAATTGCATATGACAGGAAACGGAAGAAGGATACTGATTCATAACTTTTATGCAATGTAATCCTCTTTGCTTTCACAATTTAAGGCAAAGAGAAACCTCGGCCTGTTTTCAAGACATGGTTTTTACCTGGTTTCTGTCCAGCCAGGCAATGACTTCGTTGCACTTGTCCACGATAGCCTTCTTGTCCTCTGGACTAATCTTGTCTTGGAGTTTCTCATCCTCTACAGTGCTCTTCATGTTAAAGGCAAGAGATTCAAGGGAATTCTTGGCTGTCACCTTCTCTCTTTGGACCTCATCTTCAGCCTTGAACTGCTCTGCTTCCTGCACCATGCGCTCAATATCTTCTTTGCTCAGCCGCCCTGTGAGAGAATGACATTCAAAGCTCTGTTTTTTTAAATTTTATTTTATCCATTCACATACACGATTCACTCTCTTTTATGCTACATTTGCTGCTGGATTTAAGAGTTTTGAAAGTGTAATTATACCTTTGTCATTGGTAATGGTGATCTTGTTCTCCTTTCCAGTGCTTTTGTCCACTGCAGACACGTTAAGAATTCCATTGGCATCAATGTCAAAGGTCACCTCAATCTGAGGGACTCCTCTGGGAGCAGGTGGAATACCAGTTAATTCAAACTTCCCCAGGATATTATTGTCCTTAGTCATGGCTCTCTCACCTTCATAAACCTGAAAACCATAATTCATTTTGTATCTTAATGTATCAGTGTGAACTTTCATGACTATTTACAATACACTCGGGGGAAAAAGGGTGAACTGTTACACAACTTCATGCTGGCTGTACCTGAATGAGCACACCAGGCTGGTTGTCTGAATAGGTGGTAAAGGTCTGGGTTTGCTTAGTGGGGATGGTGGTGTTTCTTTTGATAAGGACAGTCATGACTCCTCCAGCTGTCTCAATTCCCAGGGACAGGGGTGTGACATCCAGCAGGAGCAGGTCCTGCACATTCTCAGACTTATCCCCGGCCAAGATGGCAGCCTGCACAGCTGTGGAGAGTTTCCATGAGGTTAAATTGATGATGCTTTCTATCAACCACTACATTTTTTAACCATAGCTGGTATATATATATATATATATATATATATATATATATTTAAAAAAATAACAGAATAGTGGAAGTCTAAATGTTGTAGAGACCCACCTGCACCACAGGCAACAGCCTCATCAGGATTAATGCTCTTATTGAGGTCACGGCCATTGAAGAAGTCTTGCAGTAGCTTTTGAATCTTAGGGATACGTGTGGAGCCACCCACCAGGACAATGTCATGGATCTGAGTCTTGTCCATCTTGGCATCCCTTAGAGCCTTCTCCACAGGCTCAAGGGTTCCACGAAACAGGTCTGCATTGAGCTCTTCAAAACGGGCTCTGGTGATGGAAGTGTAGAAATCTGTACCTTCGTAGAGTGAGTCGATCTCTATGCTGGCCTGGGTGCTGCTGGAAAGGGTACGCTTTGCCCGCTCGCAGGCTGTGCGCAGACGACGCACAGCTCGCTTGTTGTTGATGATGTCCTTTTTGAACTTGCGCTTAAACTCAGCAATGAAGTGGTTAACCATGCGATTGTCAAAGTCCTCACCACCCAAGTGTGTGTCACCGGCTGTGGCCTTGACCTCAAAGATGCCATCCTCAATAGTCAAGATCGACACATCGAAAGTACCACCTCCAAGGTCAAAGATAAGGACATTGCGCTCACCACCAACCTTACATAAGAGGAAAGAATTACAAAAAGGAAAAATAGGAAAAGATTAGCATCATGGTATGTACTTACCTTCTTGTCCAGGCCATAAGCAATAGCTGCAGCAGTGGGCTCATTGATGATGCGCAGCACATTAAGCCCAGAGATGGTTCCAGCATCTTTGGTAGCTTGACGTTGGGAATCATTGAAGTAAGCTGGAACTGTAACAACTGCATTGGTCACAGGCTGCAAAGATAATAAGAAACTGAGTCAATATTGATTGTTTTTTTTAAAGATCTGAATGCACTGTAAACATGGTAGACTGTAAGAAACCCTTCATCTGACTATATTTCACTATATAGGCACCATAGACACTGTATACTTCTTAGGGAAGCTGCTTCATGTTAGAGGCATTACATTTCAGCTGCATTATATTTTTAGAGAAGTTATGACATTTACAAAGAGTGGTCAGTTTAGTTTGCTGACAGTTGTAGTACACCATTGCTAATCTCTTGTTTTTCAGCATGAAACCAAACTGCGCTAGGTCATTTCAAGAATCCTGTTATATATTTATTTTTTAATCTACCTTGCCAAGATATGCTTCGGAAATCTCCTTCATTTTGGTGAGGACCATCGAGGATATCTCTTCTGCATAGAAGGTCTTGATCTCCCCTTTGTATTCAACCTCCACTTTAGGCTTGGATGAGTCATTAATAACCTTGAAGGGCCAGTGCTTCATGTCAGATTGCACCACGGGGTCGTCAAACTTGCGACCAATTAGACGCTTTGCATCTGAAGTATATTTAACAGAGAAAATAAGACTGAAATGTTCAGTTTGGTGTGTATAGATAATAGTATTTCCCTTACTTTTACCAAGGATTTACAAAGTGAGGGGAAAAAAAACCTTTATTTGATCACTATTTTGAGGTGATTTGTCTGGGTGGTGTTGTAGTTTTTACCAAATACGGTGTTGGCTGGGTTCATGGCCACCTGGTTCTTGGCAGCATCTCCAATAAGTCTCTCTGTGTCTGTGAAAGCCACATAGCTGGGTGTTGTCCTGTTTCCTTGGTCATTGGCAATGATCTCCACTTTGCCATGCTGGAAGATTCCCACACAGGAATATGTAGTACCCAGATCAATACCCACTGCTGGTCCTTTAGACATCTGTGACAAAGAAGAGAAGCATATTACTCTTCTCTGAATATTCCTGTAGTCCCAGATTTCCCTCAGTGATACTCATCATCACTGAGGGAAGGATTGTGCATTTGGATTTTTGTGAAAAGTTCAAAAGTGTGCTTTGAAACAAATGTTACTGTAGGAATCTAGATCGGTGTACATGTTGCTGTTATATAAGCTCAGACACACCATCGCCACATGAGGTTTGGTGTGTGGTGGAGTGCTGTCAGAGTACCACAGTGCCTTAAATGACCACCTGACACTTGAAACATATGACACTGCCCTTTAACTTCCCATCCACACTGCTTCTCTTCTGCCTCAGCAACATAATACCAGAGTGTCTTACTCAAGCTTTTAAATGCACTGCACAGACCCCACAGTAGTGATCGGTGTATCTATTTTCCGACAGCTGGCTCCAAATAGCTTTCACTTACTATATAAAGTATCATCATGTCTGAGTAGTAATGAATAGAATGTGGCTAAAATTTTCAGGGATCAGTTAATCAGGGACTCGTGAGGAAAACTTGATTCATTCCTTTTAAAATAAAGGAAGTGACAAAAGAAAAATGACCACAAACATTTTACAGCTTTGACACTCAGTAGCAAACACACTGGATTAGCAGAGTAGTCAACAAAAGCCTCTTGCTATCACTGTTCTTGTTGCTGTGCTTTGAAATAACTACCAAACTCAGGGGGTCTCTCCCTGAGTTTGGTAGTTATTTCTGTGATCTGTTATTTTGTGAAAATCACAAACACCCAGTTGAATATTACACCAAATCACAGCACATAGAATTTAACTTTTCTTTTGTAAATATTCAAAATTTTGTTCCTCCGAGGCCCCAGATCTGCTGCAAACAGAACTTGTTATTGAATCATTGCTTGTTATCCAGTTGTGTAACACAGAGCAAAAAATGCTGACACGCTGCTTTGCCAGCCAACATCTGAAACTTGTTGCAAGACTCCTTTTACATGGAAATAAACCACAGAAACCACCAACGACCTTTGTGGAAGGTTTGACACTTTTGTTTTCGTAGGGAATTTGCTTTATTTTTTCATGCCATTGTTGGAAAGAAACCATGCAAGCCTCACTTATTTGTGAATTTTACTTCTGCAAGTTAGGCTTTCAAAGCAGTAAGCAAGACAGACTATGAAGGCAGGCCAGAATGCAATGCTTCTTATTCATCAGGTTACCTTTGATGTTGAATGTTCAGGGCTTGAGAGATTATACAATTAAAGTGATGCTTTGTTTTCGCTCAGCACCCAACACAGCCGTCTGAGCTCCTCTCCAGTGCTCCTTTCCCCTCTCCCGGCAATCGGACTAAGAGGACGAGTGTCTTATCTCCCCAGTGTATAAAGAGCCCTGTGCAGGGAGAGAGGGTGTCAGGTGATTCTATCAAGGAAAGTTCTAGGCCCACTTTTCTCTCTGAATAGATTTCCATGAAAAAATGCTTTCTATTTTTAACTCTGTGGTGCTCTGCCAGTCGCACAGAACAAATCATAAAGGACTGGTCTGGGGCTGGCAAAAATTGTATAATTTTCACGTAAGAATTGCTCTATAATGAGAAAAGCAGTTCCTGAACATGGATAATGCTGTTCGTGTGTTTCACAAATCAATGTTAAAGCACTGAACGTTTAATTAAAAATGGTTTGTAACCACTGAAAAACTCCCTCAACTGTTATTCAGTGAAATCAGAAGCAAATGCGGCAAATTAACTCACTTTAAAGATACTTCTTTTTTAGCATTGATTTAATTTGTGGTAATCATCTGTATAGTACATGTTCTTTAAGTGTCTGTAGTTGTTGCACCAATCTATGGATATGATAGTGTTTCTTCCTATTCCACAAACAATGTATTAAAAATTCAGTTCAGTCAGTAAAACAGGAGCCTTTCAAAACACAAGGTTGCTTTTAATCTTTCAAAATAAAATCAGAAGAAAATGGAACACAATTACCAGCAGAATAAAAATCTTCAGTAGTTTCAGTGAGGTACAATGTTTCATTCAATTCATACTGTGCATGTGTGTCATTCTCTATTTAAGACAGTTATGTAGTGTGGTTCCTCGGCCAGAGCTCATCTATTCTTACTACAGAGAGGCCCTGTGACACATGTCATCCAGCATTGAATAACTGACAGCAGACAGACAGAACCTATTTATACATTGCTAACACTTAATGTTGCATGACCTGGAATTAAATTAATTAAAAAGTAAAGTTCCTACTCTGAGGTAATAAAACATAATAATTCATTGAAATTCAGGAATGCAAAAAATAAAAATAAAATTATATATCTCCTCCCACTTTATTTTGTGCAGGAGGATACAAAGAACAAGTCACAACCTGGTGTTGGTCAACTATGAGACAATAAATAGTGTACACCTAAAAATAGTGATAAGTGATCAAATTTAAGGTAAACAGCAGCCACAAGTGTATTAGTGTATTTCCCTCAGACAAAAAAAAAAAGAAAGAAGCAGGCATTACAAAATTATAGTTTCATTAGAGCCTCTGAAATCAGGTTTTTAAATAAAATCATTTTAAAACAAACAAACTACGGAGATGATAAAAAAAGTCCTCGTGCTTGTTTCTGTCCACCCTGCAGCGATCGTTCATATAATCCCAAGCACAGCGCTTGCAGTAGTTGTAGAAATGATGCTCTGCTTTCTTCAGTGTACTGTTCAGGTCCAGTGTCCCATGAAGGCTGCATAAAGCATACACACACACAGATTAACAAACCCGCACCTCTTACTTTGTGATGAGCTATGTGATGCCTCAGCCTACAAACAAACCTGTTAGTATACTCCAAGAGCTGAGCGTCATCCCGGCACTTTAACAGAGACTCTCTGTGCTCTAAAAGGATGGCTGCACAAATGAAGAGCTCAAAAGTGAAGTCAGTGTTGATCGCTGGGAGCTCTGACTCCAAACCATCTTCTGGCAATATCACAAAAAAAAAAAAAAGACAAAAGATCTCAGAGAGATAACCTTCAATAGCATTTTTGGCTATTCTGCTTTTTCTTTGGGTTTCACCTGTGCTGTATTTTCGAGCCAGTCTTTCCTGATAACGGGCTCGTTCGACTTGCTGCGAAATGAGCTCCAGGTGGTCACAACTCAGGATCTCAAACAAGCGTAGTGCATCACTGTGTTCAAACTCCCTCTGGAAACCAAGCAGCAGCCACCTTAAAGGAGGGGCAACACATGCGTACACATAAATAAGACTTGCATGTGGAAAACAAACTTGCATAGGATAAGTGGAAGAAAATGGATGCACGGATGAAAAAAAATAGGGTACAAAAAATCTTTGCAGATGCTACCGGTGGCAGAACGTGAACCGCTCCATGTTGTCTTTCACCAGATGAGCATACAGCGGAGGGTCCAGTTCCTTCAGCAGAGCTGCCTCCAGCTCTAAAAGATGTTACACAGAACTCGCATGCTTAAACTAAACAAATTTATAAACAAAAGTTTTGTTTTATAGAAATTCAGTTTAATTTTTTGTTTATTTGGGACCAATATGATTTTGTCTTACCATCAGACTTCTATTCTCATAGCAAATTTATAGTGTATTTATTTTACCACTAGGGGTCCCAAAGGAGTTTGTCCAGAGTCCAGTGCCTGACTAAACCATTAAAACAAAAGGTGCATACCAGCATGGTAATAGATAAGCAGAACCAAACTTGTTAACTGAAACACAAAGGGATAATGTATTTTATATTATTGAGGAAAGGTCAAACTGCTAAAATAGAGTTTTATTAAAAAAAAATAAAAATCTTAGAATATGATAAGAGTGGGTACAGCAAGAAGACACAAAATGATGATGCATTTTCTTTACATGTAATTTTCTATATTTGTTTTTGGTATCCCCACCTATTTTCCTGTGTAGACCATCGGCCCTGAAGTCCCTGGAGAATTTCTCCATGTAGCACGAAAAACTCCAGAAAGCGTCAACCTCACAGTCGAGGACCTCCAGGAACCGACTGCACAGGTCATTCATCCCCTGGGCATAGCTCACGTCTGGATTTACAGCCAAGGGAAGTGGCACATAAAGAGTCATTGCCTTTTTATGGCTCAACAAACAGCCTCTAAATCTGTTGGATCTAGTTAAGAGTCAGCAAACCTGACATGGTCTCATTTTAGCTGCTTACCTGGATGAAAAGCGGCATAAGTGATGAGAATTTCTCGCAACACCAACAGATTGCCTAAGCCTCGATTCCTGTAGACACACAAAAAATATTAGCATGTTACAAATAAGCATAATTAGTTCAATGCAGCTGCCAAACTATTTTTAATGTACAACACTGGTGGAGCTTTATAGACATATAGATATAGACATAAATTAATTATAGGATGTGATGTTTTACTACTACTACTACTACTGTTTTACTACCCATATTCAAAAGGCAGAATCGCTTTTATTTTTAAATAACATTAGAGCAGTTTAACGTGTTTAGAATGCTATTGGTTTAGAGCTTTAACTCAAGTTTCTCTCTCAAGTGTTAAATCTGTTTTTCCCCAATCCATTCACACCTTTCTGGACTTACTATTATACAATTAAGGCATCATAACTGCTAGTTTAGAGTGTTAATAATGTTAATATAACTGACCTTCAAATAAAGATTTACATAATTTAAGCTATAAAAAGGTTAAGCAAACAAAATGTGAATGACCAGGGCACTGATCAAGGACGTTTATTTTAAAAACAGGGTCTTTTTATTCAGTGTTGTCCACCCAGGCATCATTTACCCAACTTGAATTGTCCTTAATAGATTAAGCTGGAATCCTAACAAAATTTAACACTTTTAAAATGATTCACCTTGTAACTTCTCTAGAAATGCATGCAGGTTTCAGCAACTGAGAATAAGGGAGTTTAAATTATGGACTTTTGATATTAGTCATATCCAGTAAAACCGATTGGGGTCATTTGCAACAGAAAGATGACATCCGTTTAAAATGTTGCTTGACAGCATTTTAAAAGTGTGAACATACATAGACTATATTACCAAAAGTATTCTTTCCTCCATCCAAATCATTGAATTCAGGTGTTCCTATCACTTCCATGGCCACAGGTGTATAAACCAAGCACCTCAGCATGCAGACTGCTTCTACAGGCATCTGTGAAAGAATGGGTCACTCTCAGGAACTCAGGGAATTCCAGTGTGGTACTGTGATAGGATGCCACCTGTTCAGCAAGTCCAGTCATGAAATTTCCTTGCTACTAAATATTACACAGTCAACTGTTAGTGGTATTATAACAAAGTGGAAGGGATTGGGAACGACGGCAACTCAGCCATGAAGTGGTAGGCCAGGTAAAATCAGACAGCACATTGCCACTGGATTGGATAACAGTGTAGACCTGTTCTCTGGAGTGATGAATCACGCTTCTCCATCTGACAATCTGATGAATGAGTCTGGGTTTGGAATGCCAAGAGAATGATACTTCTCTGACTGCACTGTGCCAAGTGTAAAGTTTGGTGGAGGGGAGATTATGGTGTGGGGTTGTTTTTCAGGACTTGGGCTCGGCCCCTTAGTTCTAGTGAAAGGAACTCTTAATGCTTCAGCATACCAAGACATTTTGGACAATTTCATGCTCTCAACTTTGTGGGAAGAGTTTGTGGATGGCCCCTTCCTGTTCCAACGTGACTGCACACCAGTGCACAAAGCAAGATCCATAAAGACATGGATGAGCGAATGTGGTGTGGAAGAATTTGACTGACCTGTGCAGAGTCCTGACCTCAAACTGGTAGAACACATTTGGGATGAATTAGAGGGGAGAGAATGAGCCTTATCATCAAACATCAGGGTCTGACCTCATAAATGTGCTTCTGGAAGAATGGTCAAAAATTCCCATAAACACTCCTAAACCTCACAGTAAGCCTTCCCAGAAGAGTTGAAACTGTTATAGCTGCAACCTGTTGGAGTCTGCAAGAGACCTGAGACTGGGACGGAGATTTATCTTCCAACAAGACAATGATCCAAAACATAAAGCCAAATCTACAATGGAATGGTTCACAAATAAACGTATCCAGATGTTGGAATGGCCAAGTCAAAGTCCAGACCTGAATCCAATCGAGAATCTGTGGAAAGAGCTGAAGACTGCTGTTCACAAACACTCTCCATCCAACCTCACTGAGCTCGAGCTGTTTTGCAAGGAAGAATGGGCAAGAATTTCAGTCTCTTGATGTGCAAAACTGATAGACATACCCCAAGAGACTTGCAGCTGTAATTGCAGCAAAAGGTGGCGCTACAAAGTATTAACGCAAGGGGCCGAATAATATTGCACGCCCCACTTTTCAGTTTTTTATTTGTTAAAAAAGTTTGACACATCCAATAAATTTCATTCCACTTCACGATTGTGTCCCACTTGTTGATTCTTCACAAAAAATTATAATTTTATCTCTTTATGTTTGAAGCCTGAAATGTGGCAAAAGGTTGAAAAGTTCAAGGGGGCCCAATACTTTCGCAAGGCACTGTATGTGTGTGAAGGCAGATGTGTAAATACCTTTGGCAATATAGTGTATTTCACCATGAAACATCTTGACTGTTTATCTAATTCAGTGAGGCTGGAGCTTTCCCCGGCTCCCCCAGATATCTGCAGTTTGGATTCAAAATCTCACTTTAAATTACAGCATCTGAAATTCATTTAAAACTCATCTTCACATCACCTCCAACACCAAGGCCAGTACATGATGCATTTTTCCAAATCAGTGCAAAAGATTACAACATGACAAATGATTATTCACAGATCAGTCTGCCATATCTCTCTATATTGTATCATGCTGTGGAACAGGAGCTGCAATGAAGCAGAGAAGAGGAGGCTACAGAAAGTCATCAACACAGCTCAGAAGATTGTCAGCTACTCTCTGCCCTCCCTACAGGACTTGTTCACCTCCCGCAGCCTCAACAGAGCCAAAAAACATTTTAAAGGCGGTATTACATCCTGGCTCTCACCTGTTCAACCTATTGCCCTCTAGAAGATCGTACAGGTCTCTCAATTCAAAGACAAAACAGATTCAGAAACAGCTTCTTCTCAAGTGCAATACCAACAGTGAAGCTCAAGCTCAATGTGCACCAACTCCCCTCACCACCACCACTACCACTTCCTTTCATTCATATTCTTCCTCTTCCTGCAATAATATCTCTCCTGTGGAATATCATAGCCAAGTAATCAATGAACAATATCTCAAATCATTAGAATACTCAATATGTAATATTGTCTAATGTTGGTTATGTCACTGTACAACTGTAAAATACTTGCACCTTCGAGCTGCTCTGTAGCATGACTGCTTTTTGTTACCACATTACATCATCAGCCTGATTGTATATACAATTTTGTAGTTTGTAGTTTTGTAGTTTCTGTACACCACCACAATGGACTGCAAATCAATAACAGGTGTTATTGAAGTGCAGACTGTCAGATTCAATTCAAGTGTTTTACAAACATTTTGCACAAACTGTTAAAGAATTACAGCCTTTTTTATTCATAGTCCCCCATTTTCAGAGGTTCAAAATTAATATGCAAACTATTATAAATTTAAATATAATGACTAATACTTGGATGAAAAAAAACAACAACTTTGCAGCCAATGACTGCTTGAAGTCTAGAACCCATGGACATCATCAGATGTGTTTCCACCCTTAAGACGCTCTGTTAGGTCTTTACAGCAGCTACCTTCAGTTGCTGCTTGTTTTTGGGTCTTTCTGCATTCAGTTTTGTATTTAATAAGTGAAAAGCATGCTCTATTGGGTTAAGATCAGGTGACTGACTTGGGCAGTGAAGCATATCCCATTTCTATGCCTTGAGAGAGTTTTGGGTTGCTTTTGCAGTTTGCTTTGGGCTATCAGCAGTCACACATTATCAAAAATTGTTTTTGTCCCAAATATTTTGGAGGGCAATGTACCTTCTTTATTTAGTAGTTTTAATATATAGTACTTTTTAAAAAAAATATTTACTGTGTTTGCTCTTCCTTTTTCTCTTTGCATCTAAAAGGCGCAGCTGCACTGCAATTCATTATACATTCCAGCAGTGAATGTCTCTGTTCTTACACTGACAACAGAATGATTATAAAATCCCTTGTGTCAATAAAAAAAAAACAAAAGAGAAACAAACAAACGAACAAAAAACCCAGAAAACTCAATAATAATGAAATAATGTCTGCATGGGGTTATAATGTCTTTTAAAAACATTATATCACTCTCTCCTGGAAGCAGAGACCTGGAGTTTCGCAGGGCCCTGGTTCACTAAATAAATTTCAAGTGCTGTGAAGTAAAATAGCAAGATTGCTTATTTGCTATGAAATAAGATAATGGTTATTCATAGTAATAATGGTGCTAGTTGTTAAGTGTTAATTGTGACACTTGGCATTGTAGCAGAAGTACATTTTAAGGGATTTTTTTTTAGCCGTTTAAAACTGTAGAGGTGAAGGTCTGAGATGATCGGATTACAAATGTAAACAACGGCTGCCATGATGCCATTTAACCACATATTTTATCAAGGTTTCCGGTGTTGGTATCAGAATTGACACACTCCTAAAATGCTGAAATGTTTTGATGCCTTCTTACCATGGATGATATGACAAACAAAAAAACCAAAAAAAACCCCACAAAGCACTTGCAGAATGTGGTTCTCTATTTTATTTTTTTTGTCCTGCACCTTGTGAGAGTATCAAATGACTTTGTCCTGTAATCCAAACGTTGGACATTTTGGTTTTGGTCCTGGCTGCTGTTAATCAAATGTGGGGCTTGATCGGTGACAGACAGACAAAATAAGCGTATGCAGAGCCCTTTAAGCAGTTTTGCCACTTGTGATCAAATTACTGAAAACACGTTAACCACACACACACAAGCACAAAACAATAAATTAAAAAAGCAAAACAAAAAAAAACACTAAAATAAAATGACCATATCTGATAACCACTCACTGGTAATAGCTCAGGTCTCTGTTGGTTCGGGGCACATCCTTGTCAATAATTCGTATGGCTTCCTGCAGGTCCTCACGGTCAAATGTGACCCGCTCAAACAATATCTGTTTACAAAAAGGAAAAATAAAGGTGCACATATCTGATATGACTGAGATCTTAATGTAATCAGCATTCATGAAGCGCACACAAACGGATTTTCATTAGGCTTTATTGCCAAAACCATAGCGTTCTATTGCACTAATAATGTATGTCACCTACTTTTAGTAGCTTTATTTACAATAACGTTTCTTGAGAAAACTAGTCTAAAGAGGTCAGTGGCAAAAAGAAGTAAATAAATGAGAACCCGTTCAACAAAATTAGATCCTCTTGTGTCATTTTCATAAAATCTACTGTATTTACTTTGCTTCTCTCACTTTAAACAGCTCATTTAGCCGACAAGAAAATCCAAAAGGAACATTTTAAGTACAACTTAAGAAAAACAGACCCTACGCAGAAATATAGTGAGTAGACAAAGGTATGTGTAAAAGAAAGAGACATGTCACAATAATCCTGACTGATGTTTAGTGGAACCGACCTGTGCTTGAAGCTCCAAGAAAGCCATCCTAGCTCTGACTGCCTCTGAGTGGTCCTGAGATTGTTGCTGGGCCTGTGCCTCTCTCTGGTCAAAGTACCTGACTGCTGCCAACAACTCAGCTGGATCATGTGATCACAGATATTTAAAAGAAAAAATAAAAAGAGGAAGAGAGAGAGAGATCAGGGCAGTGAAAAAAGAAGAAAAGAAAGTTCTCACTCGAGTTATATAACTTCCTTCCCTGTGGCAGGGTACGTGCATGGTAAAGCTTTTACCATCAGTGCCATTGAGCTGCATCTGCTTGGCTGAAGGAAGGAACCGCTGCCACTTTCTCTTCATCACCCGGTAACGTACGAGCAGCTGCTCCTGCAGCAGTGAACGCTCTAAGGCTGTTGAGCCGCATGGGTACATGCCAAACAAAAACTGCCACGCCGGGCTGCGCTCACACGGAGACAGCCCACCTGTAGAGAGAGTGGACAATCTAAACTCACTTGCCAGTGTTTTCATCAAACTAAAACTTTATTCGGGCTCCTATCATTTAGTTAAACCAGACACCACAGTCTGAAACAAAGCCTGAGAGGATCAAACTTGAAAGGAACAAGCATTAAAGAGACAGCTAATACATTTCACTGGGATTTGAGGTAAAGATATGTTTTATATAATGTTTTGCTCTGGAGGTTTAATCTCTGGTCTCCATGTCTGTAGGGCATAAAGGTGAGAGAAGTGGGCAAGTTTTCACACTCCACAAAAGTTACATTCAACATGACTCGTTCCTCCTGTGATGCTGACATGTTGATAAGTTCCAGCATGAGATCTGAGAAACACCTAGTCTAGACAGGCTCCTTATATCTAAAACACTGAAGCCACAGCTAAAACCAAGAAGCATCTCGTGTCTTTGCTTCTCCCACTTCACTGAATACTTCTTGTGGAGCTACTGACTCTCATGTGATCTTACTCTTAGAAATCCTACCAACCCTGTAAGTGGTGTTGCTTTATCACAGCAGTCAGGCTGCACTTCTTTGCTCCAGGGGGTCTGGAAATATTGGATTCTAGAGAATAGTCTGATTGTGCTAATTCCCCGGGAAAAAAAAGCATATTCTGACTTAATCTTTAGGAATGAAGACAGGCGCAATTCTCTGATGCATCTGGTCACGAAAACCCTTGTTTTAATTCATTTACTCTACAGCAAAACTGTGCTAATATTTTCCTGAACACTAGTCACATGTTTAGTGCTATTTTTCTGAAGAGTTAAATTTTATTTTTCTAACAACACACATTTAGTGAATGCAGACTCAGTCACATCTGAGGCCTCAGCAGTCAGTGTGGCTTCAAATCCAGCTGCTTCACGGTCTGTCCTGTTACACTGCATCAATACAGAAAAGCGCTGTTATCTCTAAAACATGAAATCAACTAGACTGTTAAAGAGTTTGGTTTTCTAAACGTGCATTAAGCGATAATTTAAGACCCTTGCTTGGCCTGCCGTGACCTCGGTATGAAAACGGAAGTACTGACAAACAGTCCTACTTCACGTTTCAAGCAAAGCTGCATGAATCAAGTTTACATTTAAAACAACTTGCAAGTAAGTTGTGCGTTTTCGAAACCGTTTTTGAAGATATGCATCCTCAGTCTTGACTCGTCGACCCTCCCCTCGGCGTCCATGACTCCAGGTAAAGTGAGACGCGCCACGGCAAGAGCAGGAGAGCTGATCGCTGCCACTCTCCTCTGAGAGCCTCCACCCAGCTGGTGGCTGGTGGATGCCGACTCTTCCTCTGCGGCCTGCCGTGGATTTCCGCCGTTTAGATCTTCCATGTGTGCTTGCGGTATTAAACCACGTAGAGGTGAAGAAAAGTTAGTCGTTCGCGCGGCATCCATAAAAAAACAGTCAACAGAGCCATCCTTCTGTAGCCGACGGCTCCCTAAACAAAGCCCATCTCCCTCTGTGAGCCACAGCTGTAATCATTCAAAACTTCTTTTGTGCAGCATGGTCGAGTCGTTTAAGTCTACTAAAACTTTCAGGAAACCATTTCCAGCGTGACTGACTCTCATTCAGCCATCCGGGAGTCATATGACTGCACCTTTAAGATCCCAGTTTGGCCCACATTCCAGGTGGAGTCCAAATCCATGTGCTGAAGTTCACAGTGGACTTGTGTGACTATCTCGCTCCATCTAGTGGTTGTATTTAGCAAACGTTAAGTCCCAAATTTCTGTCTTTCTTCTTTAGCACTCCAGCAAAGTGCAGGCCTCTCTCTGGTCAAAGTGCTCTGTTAGGAACACCTGTTCGGCAGCGTATTAAAGCAGATATCTGATCAGCCAATCACATTGCTGATTCAGTGCATTTAGAAAAGTAGACTTGGTCAAGAGGACCTCCTGAAGACGACCCCACATCAGAATAAGGAAGAAAGGTGATTTACAGTAAGTGTCTTTCAAATTGGTGTGGTTGTTGGGGTCAGAAGGACTAGTCTGAGTATTTCAGAAACTGCTGATCTACTGGGATTTTCACACATAACCATCTCTACGGTTTACAGAGAATGTGCTGGAAAAGAGAAAATAGCTCATAAGCCCCAGTTCTCGGGGGTGAAAATACCTTGAGGTCAGAGGCGAATGGCCAGACTTCTTTGAGCTGATAGGAAGGCAAAAATAACCCAAATAACCTGTTGTTACAGCCAAGGTATGCAGAAGAGCATCTCTGAGCACACAACATGTTAAGGCTACAGCATCAGAAGGCCACTCCTGTCAGCTAAGAATGGGAGACTGAGTCTGCAATTCATAATTGAACAATAGAAAATTGGAAAAGAAAAACACTGTCTGGTCTTATGATTCTCAATTTCTACAGTGTCATTCAGATGGTAGGATCAGAGATGGTAGAGTAAACAACCTGATAGCATGGATCCAACTTGCGTCAGTGGTTCAGGCTGCTGCTGTAACGGTGTGGGGAATTTTCCTTGGCACACCTTAATACCAGCTGACCATGTCCCTCCCTTTATGACCTCACTTCTAGCAGCCAGTAGGATAATGTACTGTGTCACAAAGCTCAATTCATCTCAAACTGGTTTCTTAAACATATCGATGGTTTATTGATTGCAACAATGGGTTCACTGTACTCAAATGGCCTCCACAGTCACCAGCTCTCAATCCAACAGAGCACCTTTGGGATGTGGTGGAATGGGAGATTCACATCATGGATGTGCAGATGACTAATTTGCAGCAACTGTGTGATGCTATCATGTCAATATGGACCAAGATTTCTGAGGAATGTTTCCAGCACCGAGCTGAACCTATGTCACGAAATGTTAAGGCAGTTCTGGAATTAAAAGGGAGTCCAACCTGGTACCAGCAATGTGTACCTAATAAAGTGGCCAGTGAGTATAGATGCAATATTAATTTTACATATGAACTTCACTCTTCTTCCAGGCTTGAACCGGGGAGCTTGTGCTTATTATACTTAGTCTATTTACAAAAAATATCACATTACAAACTCTTTCTATATTAAAAACACGCCTACTTTTTCTGGCAAAAATGCAACTAAGACTTTTATGTGACAGCAGCTCAACTGTTGTCACATTGAGCTGCAGTGGCTTTCACACATTTTAAATAAAAAAGAAAAAAAAAAGGAGTGGTTCAGAGAAGTGTAAATATTGCCCGCGAGAGCTCAATATATAAAAGTTATATGATATAAGAGATGTACTGTAAGTGACAGTGTTTCTGATATATATGCATCAAATGTGCCGACAAGTTTTAAAAGTCTTACAGTGGGGACGGTACTGACTTTTCTTTCACAACTTCCTTTTTTTTTTCTCAGGTCATCATTAGAGTGCAACAGGAAACAGACCCATGG
Organism: Pterophyllum scalare; assembly: GCA_024447675.2. Taxonomy (NCBI): domain Eukaryota; kingdom Metazoa; phylum Chordata; class Actinopteri; order Cichliformes; family Cichlidae; genus Pterophyllum; species Pterophyllum scalare. The sequence goes on from JAMQGT020014320.1 coordinate 22,854, forward strand.
CATTTCACATCAGTTTACAATATCTAAAACATACTGAGAAAACACAAAGGAACAAACATTTCTCTGACCTCTCATGGTGAGTATTTACTTTATGTACTTAATAGCAGAATATAGTAAGTTTAACTACTGTGTGTCGGCTACATGTGATTGATATTGCTGTAAAACTCAACCAGGATTGTGTCTAATAACCTATGACTGCTTTGCTTTTGTTAGATGCAGCTGCCAGGCCTTATTGGTTTCATTTCTGTACTGATTCTGGCTTGTAATTCAGACGGTGAGTGACATGACAAGCTCATGTATTTGTTTTAAAATGGAAATGCACGTTCAATATGTGGTAATTATGGTACAATTTCACAAACTTTTCATTCACACACATTCACACACTAATGAGGGTAATGTTGTCATGCAATGTGCTTTTCAGTGTCAACCCTGCTATTATAATGAAACAGTTTACACTACAACCAGCTGTATCTTTTACAGCTTAGATTTTAGCTTTTGAATATTAAATGCAATTTCTTACTTGCTTTGGTTTTAATTGCAGATAATAGCTGGGAAATAACTGTCGACAGACACATCACTGCAGTTTCTGGATCTCCTGTGACCATCCGATGCAACTATAGCTATCCGCAAAAACACAACACAGACAATGTTATAGTTTACTGGAAAAAATTAAAAGTGGATGACAAAAGTAACTGCAGTAAAAATGACAATGACAAGACCGCATTTGTTTATCACCCAACTGAAACATGTGTGCTTGGCGAGTACAAACAAAAGACCAGACTCACTGGAGACAAGGACAAGGGTGACTGCTCTCTCGAGATCACCAATATTGAGAGCGGTGACCAAAGAATCTACGTGAGAATTCTTGTGAAGAACCAACAATACAGTTACAATAAGAAATTTGTCACAATTTCTTTAAATGGTCAGAATTTCAGTCATTCATTTTAAAATTCTGATTGAAACTATGCATTTATGCTGAGAATGCAAATGACAAATGACATTAACACTTTGCACGTTTCCTCCACATGGACAGGTGTTAAACCAGACACATTTAGGACAGGTATTACCTTCACTTCTGTATTATTTTTAATTTGCACTCATTGAATTGGTCAGATCCTTCTTAATTTGCCGTCATTCTGTGTAATATTTTTTTTTCAACAGTTGCAACAGATTATACGACTCCTGCCTTTTCATCCACTGAAACCACAATAAGTAAGTCCAATACACAGTGTGTTCAGTTGTATATTCAGTGTGTCAAAAGCTGTACTTCAGTTTGCTTTACTGAAAAATGTTCCTTTTTCCAGCAAATGAAAATGGCCTAAAATCCACAGACGCTGCAACGATATTGTATGTGGCCATCCCTGTAGCTGTTGCCGCAGTGATCGTTCTTCTTGTTGCTGGAATTTTTATTTTCCAAAAACGCAAAAGGTAACTTTAACATTATTTGTTTACTGAATGTGGGGTGCTCAAGCAGCAAACTTGAATGAGCTTTATTTTGCAAATTGATAAATTTGATGTGCACAGTTTGACATCTGGATACTTTTAAGCCAATCGTTTGATGTTGAAAGTGATGTAATTAAAGGACATTAGAATGTTGAAATCAAATGTTCTGTGAGGAATGCCTACCAGGCAGAAATAATCCAGAGCAGATTACTTTTATTTGGTATAAACATGTCAGAGTGCTTCAGAGGTTTACTTTTGAACTTTTAGTTATGGTGTACAAACAACAGCAATGACAGTAATCATAATTTTCCCAGGTCACACAGTATCACCAGGGAGGACTCTGGATACTATGCAAACTTTAGCCGAGCATTATCAAACCCACCCAAAAGGTTTGTATATATACTATACATATATATCCCATCTGAGAAGCTTGACATTTCCCTAATTTTTAATGGAATGTGTCTGTATGAGGAATGCAATAATAAATATTGTATTTTGGATTTATACTTTTTAATTCTTTTGTGTTGTTTGTCGGGATAGAATGCTGATTTGATCACACATTTATGATGACCTGCTTTTCAACCTAACATGTCATTTCCCTTTTTTTTCTCAGAGAGGCATCTGGCAACACACAAGATAAGACGCTGCCTAAAGGGAAAGTCATCGATGACCCTGTTTACATCAATGTCAAGGTACAACACTGCTACTGATATTACTTTTAATGTCCTAAGAAGTTCATAGCAAAGACGAAAATCACTAATAACTCCTCTAAGTCTTTTAACAAATGACTAGAGCCAATTTTTATGTAACTTTTTGTCATTGCAGGCCCCACCAGGTCACATGGATCAAAATATGGATTGTGTGGACAATATATATGCAAACATGGATTATAGAAATTAGGAAAAAAACTGCACATCAGTAGTGCCTTATTTTCTACACATGTTCGTGTGTATGCTTTAATATGTGCCTGGGTATGTTTCGGTCAGGTGTGTTTTTTGGAGTGTTCACATACGTATGTCCAAAAAATCCTGACTCATCTCTCTGAGTTCAGTTGACGGAGGAAAGTGTGTAAAAGCACAATATTGCAAAACAATGATATTTCCCTATTTACTAGCATGTGGTTGCAGACATTTAGATAGGTCAGACAAGAATGTTGCTTCAAAACATTAGTTTAGGTAAAGATGTTATAATGTAAAATCATATGGTGAGTTCAGTGTAAGAGAGAGGAAACAAAATGCACAGTCACTTAGTCAAACCCATTTTTCTGTTTCTTAGAGGTAAAGTGTTGCAGTAGCAAGGGTTCCATCTACATAGTGGGATTATGCTACAAAAGTGATCTCTTCAAAGGCAATATGGATAACTGAACTAAATAAATAACTTAGGCATAATACTGACTAAATGTATCCATTAAGACTTGTCTGTTTACTATTAGAAGACGATTCCACATCTTAAAATTAGCACAAGTCTTCAGTGATAATGGGGGAAGTACTGTGCTACTCTCCCCTCACTGATAAAATAAATGTTGGCTTTATAATTAACTGTATTCTTTCCCTAACATTAGCTGAGCTAGTTTGTTAGGTAATGTGTCTTCCTACCCTTACTGTGGTTATATTGTGGAATGGGAGAATACCAAACTATTAGGATTGAAGATTATGGAGGCTTTTTATACTTCGGGGTTTTAAAGAAATTTCCAGTTGCAATGTTCTTGCCTAGTTTGCCTAATACAGGTAATGTGATCTGGTGAGCATGAAATCGAGCATCAGTTTTGCAACTTTGCTGCAACATCTCTTGACTGGAGTTCTGTTTTCTCTGAAATTTACCCATATCAAATAAACTTGTGAAAATACAGAAGTGAGGGGTGAAACATACACGCACTTTGGGTTGAGTCAAAAAAAATAATCTTTTTTTTCTTTTCAATATATTTGTCAATGTATCTCCTGTGTCATGCTTGCTGGAACTTAAAGAGTTAAAAAAAAAGATGGATGCTCTGCAAAGAGAAAGAGATGTAGATAAATGTATAATTGTTATTTGAAATTGAAACTGAATTTAGTGAAGCTGTAAATGCTGCAATTTTTTTTTTGTTTTGTTTTCTGCTGGAACTTTGATGAGCAATAATTTTAGAGGAGCAGAAGTCCTGGAACTTTGCTTTGCTGAAGGAGCACCATGAAAACTCTGTTATGCCCGTGCAATGGCTATTCAGACAACATAAAGAAAATGCAAGCATGTCAGAGTGTACATTATTTTAGTATTACTGAAAGTACTGTTAAATGTTTATTGACTACACACATTTAATTGCATTTATGTGTATATATTTAGACTGTGACTTCTGATCTTGGATTCAGAACAAATTTACTGCAAAAACATCTGTCCTTGTATCCACTTTTAGTCGGTTAAAGAGACATTAAAAATGAAATGCTGGTTAATGTTTAAATCTTTCTGGGTCATCTTGTCACGAGGAATGATAAGGTCTCATTATTAAAACAAACCTAGTCAATTCACTGATAAATTCATGTAAAAAGCATTTGAAGTAAATATAAAGGTGTAAATACAAAGGAGGCTGATGAGATTTCCTGACAACTAGATGTTCCCAACCTCGGCTGTATCAATGTCCTGCATACTGGCACTGGCTGGGAATCTTCTTTCTTCCCACAGCTTGTCTTTCAGGATGTATCCTAAAAACTTCGATGGGATTCTGGAAGAAAGGGAACAAGATAATTGCAAAGTCTATCCCCAAATGGAAACTGCATGTAGAGTACAAAAAACAGACTTAATCACTGGGAAAGTTGAGAACACGGAACTGCACGATGCTGCTGGATAGGGTAAGAAGCATTGATGTTGGGCCTTTTTACTTCAGGAATGAAATGCCACAATAAAAAAGCTCCCCATACATGCAAAATTCAGTGTCCATTGATGTTATATGTAAGTATTGCATAGATTTATAAAAAATAAGATAATACAAACTTGTAAAAATATACATATTTTATTGTATTATGAAATGAAACTCTACAGGCAATCCTCCACCCCCAACTCTGTCTGTGGAAATGAATGTAAGGTATACGCCTCCTGCTCTGTATTTCACTCCTGCCCATCTATTCCTCCTCAATTCACCTGGAGTCACACTGGAGTCATCAAAACTCGGTCAAAGAAGATGAATGCATGGAACTGGGAAACAGAGTGAACCTTGATCTTTTCTCCTCTACCCACTGACTTCAACAAGCCTTTAAACTGCACAGAGGGGGGAAGAGGCACAGAGCTCCATATTCCTTCTGATATGACGTGAGCCCATCACATGACCTAAATATAACTTCTTACTCTACACAGTGAATCAATTGATGTCACATATATTAAGATTTAAATAATCTGCATCTGTACAGTTGAACTGTTCTGGTATTATGAGTTGAAATTTGAATTTTATCTTGCAATGGTATGATAACCGCAAGATGCTGTTGGAACAAAAGTACATATGCATACTACATATGAGGTCTACACAAGAGATTTAGAGACACAGTCAGTCGTGTGAGAATAGTGCTTTACTACCTGTCAATAATATCAGTAATCAGTATCAATAATCACTAAGAAATAATCACCTTGCTTTATTGATCTGCATAATCTTTATGTGATCAGTTAGTCATCATTTGTGTGCCTACCTGCTGTGTTCAAACTCTTTTATAAGAACTTCACTGTTTGTGGCTTATGTTGTGTTTTTCAGTTTGTAATATCTAAATAACAATATTTCTCTTTCTGCTTTTCACTGTGTTTAATATTTTTGATTGTGTGCAAATATATTGATCTTCAAGTTATTTTTTCATGAACTTCACTCATCTTTATGTTTATTTGTGCTCTCATTCAGACTGCATTATGTCTGTCATCAGTGTGAAGGTTTTAATTTTGCATGTTTAGTGAAATGATGTCCTTAAAGTACTTCGACTGAATCTTAACACAAATAGCTTTGCATCTCATTAAAGCTCCAAGAGATTTGTTTGGTTTGGGTGAACATCACAGGGTGTGTCTGCGTCAAAAAAAGAGGGTATTTTAGAGTATTTTAGAGTCTATAAGCTGCGGGGACCAGCTTCCCTCTTTGCCTTCCTGTTAAATGACCATAAATGACACTTTCAACATGCACCTTGTGTTGTTATAGTTTTGGTAATGGCCATGTATTTTTTTTTCCCACACCTTGGCTCATGCAATGATGCACCGGAACAATAATGGGTGAACGATCACCTCCAAAGCGGACAATCCCCATTAGGGCTGAAATAGCCTGGGGTTTAAATGGTAGCCAAAATTACACTGTATATGTGCATATATGCAGTCAATATGACTACTATGACCATGGCCATGACCATCTTTAGTTCACTGGTAACATTAAAGATCCATGCATTCTTTGATTTTTTATTATTAATTATACATTTTATTTATATTTATTATATTTATTTAGTTAAAATCTTTGCAAATAATGTATGGCGGTCAGAATTACCACCCATGGGAGGTTTGTGTCTAATAATTTTAATAAAATTACAATCTTAGAATACAATATACACACATTTAGGAAAAGTCAGGGTCCTATAGTTACATGGGGTTTATGTCAACAAAGATATTACACTATAAAAATTATATATAACACTACATCACAGATTTTGAGAAATGCTTAAAAAATAAAACTATTTACAATGGTTGATGCCGCTGTTAAGATACACTGGTAGCTGTACAGTACACTTATGTTTTACTTTAAGGATCTTTGATGCTTCCTGGTGCAGCCCTCGATGGAATGTTACATTGCATTGTGAAGACTTGTGATCAGTGTGATCTGGGCCAAAGGTCAGAGTGGATGTTGAATTCCACTGGCCTTTATGAAGCTGCTGTGTTTGATCACCACTTCTGGAGTGACTCCAGTGGAAAGCAGGTGGATATGTGGGGCAGGAGTGAAACACAGAGCAGGATGCAGACATTTTCCCATACTCCTTTACCTCCTCTTGCACAGACAAATCAGGTTCATCTGTCTCAACAAGAAATATCATGATGATAAACCATAAAATCAATCATGACAATAAGTGCACTGTATTGGAAATGAGCACTTAGCCAATATAGCAAAGTTGCTGCTGCCTCACAGCAAGAAGGTTCAAATCCACCATGGCCGGGGCCCTTCTGTGTGGAGTTTGCATGGGTTTTCTCCAGGTCCTCCCAAAAGTCCAAATACATGCACTTACTGGGGTTAGGTTAGTTGGTGATTCTAAATTACCCATAGGTGAGAATGTGAGTGCTAATGTCCAGGGTGTACCTTGCCTCTCTCCCTATGACAGCTGGGATAGGCTCCAACTTGAGTGGCATGCCATTCTTAATCCATAAGGTGTCGACCCACCCTTTGGAGCTTGCTTTCCACAAAATTTAGGAGTTCAGCAGAATTTTCCTTTTTGATAGTGTATGGTCACGAGCTTTGGATAGTGACTGAAAGAATGCAGTGTTGCCAACATAGCAACTTTGTTGCTAGAGTTACCCCCTAGCACCTGTGACGCATCCCTTAGTATGCTTCGACATCGCCTGGAGCTCGCTTCAGCATCGAGGGGACTTCGGTTCGACGCCTTTAGGGACTTCTAGAGACTTTTGAGACAACCAACAGAGAGTTTTCTTACATAAAAGATGACAACAGTGAAAGAACAAGATCACGAGCTTCCTCTGATGGGTGGCAGAGGAGTGCAGTGGAAAAATAAATGGATTTCCTGTGAAAACATGAAAAAAAAAATCATGTTTATTCACAGGTCATTTAGACATAATTAACAGTCTGTTCTTGTGATTTCATTGATATTTCACATATGTAAAAAATAATAGAAAACTTCTGTAAAATTTCTAGAATATCGGTGTTATGTTCCCCTAAAGAGTCTAGGGGGTTTTGGGGAGGTAACAAAGAGTGACCGGGTTGACAAAAAGAGACATGAAAGCAAAGCTGGTGAAATAACATTTTTTTTATTAATGCTTTAACAAAAAGAGACGGACAAGCCACTATCACCTTCAAAACAAGAAGGGAAAAACAAAACACAGGAATTAGTAGTGATGAGAGGGTGAAACCGAAGCTTCGATACGTGTTAGACCCTGGGCTTACAACTCCAGAGGACCACTGCTTCGAAGCTTGCTTCAGGACGAAAAAAAATCACGTGACATATGACGTCCGAAGCAGCAACTGCTTCGTTCTCGGACTGAATCACCTGACTGGTTCAGGTAATTCGCTGGTTACGAGTGAAGGAGCGAGAGTGAGACAGTCGGCCAGGTTCATACTGGCACAGTTTTAGCGTTGTTATGGCCAACAGTTACTGCTGACTTATGAATTAAAGACGACCTTTGCTGACTCGTCCTTTCATCGTGATGACGGACGCTGTCGTATCAAAATTAACGCAAAAGCGGTAGTTACACAAGCACATCCAGTTAATGCCATGTTTTCTCAGCACTCTGCTAAATAACACAACACACACATTCATCCATCTTTATTTGTAAATAGAACCTGATATCATGACATTTGGTCATAACGTTGTGTGCCTCAAACAATGCAAAGATGCTTCAGATCGTGGAGGTGCGTGAGCGTGTGCATGCAGGTGTGTAATTGAAAACATTGCACTTTTCCAGGGGATGGCGCTATAATTGAAGCTTCGAGTAATTAACCTATTTTCGAAACAACTGGTTCAAGTGGTTCAGTGCTTCACAAAAGCTTCATTTTCTCATCACTAGGAATTAGTAACCCAAAGCAACAAGGTAAGGTAAAAGGCCTCAATCCCAAAAAACACCCTCCTCTCCATTGAGCAGGAGTATCCAGCTGCAACACAGTTCAGAAGCTGTTGAAGCTGCCACTCACTGGCCTGGGGCTCTACTCTCTCTGGCCTTAAGTACCCCAGCTTGATTGTTGAGTTGCTTCATCTGTACGAAAAGGGGCGGCACTTAACCCTTTTAATTGGAGGGGAAGGGGAAACGTCAAAAAGTAACTTAAAGGGCCAAATTGTATGGTATGTTTGACATCAATTCGTGGACCGGAAGTAGGAGCGGGGTCGGGAGTTTTGGGCACCCCTGCTATTTTTCTTAATATATGTATATATATCTACTGGATACACACGTTATTGAGCTTACCTGTGATGCGTCACCTGAGGTGGTAGCTCCACCCGGTCCACTGTCCTCAGCCATCTTTGAATTTGGAGCACGCTGTGTTTGGTATAATGGCAGATCGATTACTCCGCCCTGTGACGTCATTTCAACACTTTTCTACTCCTACCCACAAACTTGAATTTGTGTCCACGAAGAAGGGAAGAGTTCGTCAGTCGAAGAGAATTACAGATGTATTAATAAGACTTTGCACTCACAGCTTTTAGAGTCATACTCAAAAACAATCCTAATCCGTACAATTTCTCAAATACGACTGTTAGAATTATGCACACGTCTTTTTGACAGTTATCGTACTTCATAGTGGTGGGAGTCTTTTCTGTCACGGTTGTCATGTGCAGCACCGGGTGAAGTCATGGTGTGCCTTTGCTGTGTTTTTCGTCAGGGTCCCTGTTCGCTGCTGGTGAGTCCATATTTTTCTTTTTTTCAAAAACTGAATAAAATACAGTTTTAAAGTTCAGAACTGTCTCTGGTCCTGGTGTATTTTTCGGACCTGTGAAATTTTACATATTGATATTAATATTCCGGAAGGATATTACCCCCTTCCGGTGGCATTGTCGACTAAATCTTACTAAATTATTGTAAGGGAAAAGACCGCACCGTCACAATATGCATAGTGTTTCTCTCTTTTTTTAAATTTTTTTTAAAATTTCATCCTTCTCTGTACTTGAGCTGCTGTAATATACAAATTTCCCTGTCATGGGATCATGTTTTATCTTATCTCTCTCAAATTCTGTTAAATCAGTTTGTTTCTTTTTTTGGATGGATGAGTGAAAACCTTTATATATGTATATATATATATATATATCCATGTGTGTGTGTGTGTGTGTGTGTGTGTGTGTGTGTGTTTTATATATATATATATATATATATATATATATATTTTTTTCTTTTTTCTTCAACAGTTTGATAGTCGGGCATCCCATGTCTCTAGTGGTGTCACAGCTTTGCTAGTCAAACACAAAGGGAAAAGACATCTTGCGTCACATGCCCCCTCAGGATATTACAATAGAGCAGACTAAATCAGAAGAAAGCGGCTTGTGCTTAGAGAGGTTACCATTATTCTGTGCTCAGTAACACTGTTTTTATAAAAGTGCATGAAAAGTGTAGTTGCATAACCATTATCAATGCCTTATGTGCTGGTCCTTCTTACTTCAAGACTTCAACATAGAAATCTGCTACAAAAAGGCTTGGATAATGTCATGGCTGATTCACTCTCCAGGACTTAAATCAAACTTCTCTGTAGGGGTGAAATTTATTTTTATTATTTATTTATTTTGTGGTTGAATTGTTATGATCCAGGATCATGTCATTTTTCTGTTTAGGCCCTCTCACTGGAGTGTGAGTGGGCGTGTCTGGTTTCTCTCCTCCCTTTTGTGTGTTGCTGCAACAGTTGGAGCCTGCGGATTGGCCAGGCTGAGGAGGTACCTGCGGATCGATAATTGGATGGACAGCTGCCTCAGTTGCTCCAGCTGACAGCCACCTTGCCCTCTTTGTCACCTCCAGACCCAACAGCAGTCAACATTTTGTCTGTGATTTGAGTGGGTGTGTACGTGTATGTGTGCTAGTCTTGCCTGCAAGTGGTACTAGTTTGTAAGTGTTGTACATAGATTTGTAAATAGTAACCTGTGACTGCCACTGTATATATTGAGCACTGCAGCAGATACACAGGCCGGAGAAGCCATTTTGTTTGTATCTCAGTTTTCTCTTATGGGTAGGAGCACAGGTCTGTTTTTTTTTTCTTTCTTTTTTTTGTACGTCAGATTAGGGACACTCAGCACCATTTTGCTTTTGGCACTGATTACCTGAGGCAAATAAACTGCTGCATAATACATAGATACAATAGTGTTGCTGGCTTTTCTTGGGTGTGGTTGGCGTGGGAGAGTAACGCTCCCTGTTTTGCCCTATTTTCCCAAGACCTTGGGACATAACGGTGTACAAGTGCTTTTATTTCTCCGAAACACAGACACTGCAGTATGTTTATCTCCTACGTCCTCTTGATCTGCTCATTTGTTAAACAGCGGAAGCCGCTGCAGTGAAGAGACGTCACATGTGTGACTGTGTGATTCAAAAGAAATATATTTTATCTTTGCACTCATTTAAGACAAAATTGACCAACCTCATAGTTTCAGTTCCTCTCCAGTGCTAATGGTGAGAAAAACGCCATGTGCATGAGCTCTGTCCTGGTTTGCACATGCCTGCATGTGTTTCTACACAAGCCATTTTACATGTGTACTTCTTGTTGAACCACTCCATGCCTGTTTGTCTGCTAAATTAAAGTGACAAACCTGCATTCAGACTCGGCTTCTATTGTTCTTGCTTGTTAAAATACCCACAAACCTGTCTTTGTGCTTAATCTCCAGCGTGGGTCAGCCAGTTCCACCAGCTTTTAGACACAAGTCATGAAGTCCAGCATCAGCCACAGCCTCCATTTATCCAGTCCCTACCTTCCCCTTCCTAAGGTTTATTCCCCTCACCACATTCTGACCTTCCACTCCAAGTTGTATTGTAATTATGTGCTAATACTCTGTTACAACAAATTGTAAATAAAATTGTTTATTTGGAATCACGCCCACTCTAACATAAGATGCAATGTTAAATTGTAGTTGACTTTAATGCAATATTATTTCAGTCTTAATTTTAATCAAGGAATAACTCAGAAGAAGCAATACGTAACTGAACGAAGTAAAATTAACATAAAAATA